>CACSLK010022181.1:1951847-1965530 GCA_902706635.1 Striga hermonthica | reverse complement strand
TTTTTTTTTTTTTTTTTTTTGGTCAAAACGATAGATGATATTATAAAACTCAAGAGAGAACAAGATCCAAATACAACGGGGCATAGCCCAATCAAACCCGAAACTGAAAAGTGAGAGGCACATCTACAAGATGGCCTAGAACCTCAAACAAAATAAAAGAGAAACAGAAATTTAGCCACTGCTAAAAGCCTAGCATCAACTTCCAGGTATTCATTCTCATAAGTCTACCAGGTATTTGGGATTGCCTTTAGGCATTGGCAAGTACAAGAAGGAGGTGTTTGCTTATTTGCTGGAATCTATTCAGACTAAACTTCAAGGGTGGAAATCAAAATTGCTCTCCTCTGCTGGCAAAGAGGTAATGTTGAAATCTGTGATCCAAGCATTGCCCATCTTCACAATGTCTTGTTTTATGCTTCCTCAATCCATTTGTAAAGACATTTCAAGATTGTGTGCTCAATTCTGGTGGAACACCAAAGAAGACAGTACATCTGGTATTCACTGGAGAAGTTGGTCTAAGCTTTCTGTGCCAAAGCTTGATGAAGGTATTGGCTTTCATGACATCAAACTTTTTAATACTGCCTTACTATGCAAGCAGTTGTGGAGGATTATATCTCAACCTGATCTCTTGGTTAGCAAAATTCTGAAAGACAAGTATTTCCCTAATTCATCTATCTTTCATACTGTCAAATCACACAAAGACTCTTGGCTTTGCAGATGCTGGTTGGATATTCTCCCTGTTTTCACTAAATGCTTAAGGATTGAGATCAGAGATGGCACTCATACAAGGATTGATGATCCTAACTGGGTTCCATTATTAAACAAGACTAGGTCAGTGCTGTTTGACATTGCTAAAGATCACCTTCTATTTGTGAAGGTTTAATTCCATTAAATAGGAATTAATTTTATTCCATATTAATTAATTAATTAGGAGAATAAAATTCCTACTAGAATCTTCTCTTGGGATTAGGAGACTTGGGAGTCTTCTAGAAGATGGAGATTAGTAGGAAATATATTTCTTACATTATATTATTGATTGGAGTAAAATTAGGCTTTCTAAATTAGGAATTAATTCTATTCCATGGTTATTAATTTAATTAGGAAAGATATTCCTACAAGGATCTTCTCTAGAGTTAGCAGACTTAGGAGTCTTCTAGAAGGAGGATATTAGTAGGAGATTTTCTTCCTACATTAAATTAGTATTGGAGTAGAATTAGGATTCCTAGGCCTAATGGAATAAGCCCATATTTAGCACCTCCTTAAGGTCCCTAATGGAGCCTATAAATACACCATGTCCCAATCTCTCCTACAAGTTGATGTTGGTCGATTTTTCTCTTCTACATACACGAGAGAATAACATTGTTCGAGAGTTAGGGAGATTCGATTAAACGCTCTACCAAGTTTAATCGAAGTAGGTGTTTAGGTAATCTGTTAGAAGGCTTTTGGGTACAATTTATTCGAGCCTTTATATTTATATTTTCCGGTCATCATCACCATCTCATCGCCGCCTGTCGCTGCCGTCTGCCGCCGTCGACAACCGCCGGAAAATACCATCACCACCGAAAGCCGTCCGTGACCATGCGATCGCAACCGCGAGTCGCCACCCACAGTCGCGCCCAGCCAGTCGCCGTCCCAGCACCCAGCAGTGACGCCTAGGACCACCGCACGAAGGCCCGACGTCAGTTCGTACAGTACCGCGATCGCCGATCATTCCCAGGACGCAGTCGCGCACCGTCCGTTCGCCCCTGCTGCTCGCTGTCACCAATCGCGAGATCCCAGCGCGCGCCAGTCCACGCGCGCACATTCCTCGCACGCCCAGGAGTCCTGCTGCCCACGCCCGCGTTTGCCCACTCGCCAGCGCCAATCCGCAGTGGCTTAGGAGTCCTGCCCACGTGCACGCACACACCTGAAGCTGCCAGCGCCCGTCCGTATCCCAGCAGTCCCGCGTGTACGCCCAGCGCCCGACGCGCCCCGCCAGCGATCCGCATGTCACGCCAGCAGTCCGCGCACACTTCCTTCACGCTGTCCGCGCTCGACGTGCACGATCGCCCGCTGCAACCCGACGCCGAGACCCGCGTGTCATTCAACCGTGATCCGTTTGACGTGTCGATTAGAATCGATTAAAGGCCAAATCTATCTGCCTATTAGATTGTGGTGTTCAGACGAACTTCATCAACGGTACTCTACATCGTCCCAGAGTCGGCAAAAATTTTAAAAGGTAAACGCCCATATCCTAACTATAGATTCTGCTGCGTTAGGATTTATTTCGATAAAGTTCAATACTGTGCATGTTGTTTGACGTTCCTAACAGAACCCAACAAGTAATCGACCAACCTTCCAACCCCAAGGGATGTTCTAAACAAGCGATCACCCAGCCATAGGGCCTTAGTCATGGTGGGTTATGGCTTTCACACTTGCCCACCCGCGAGGAACGTTCTAAACAGGAGGCCACCCAGCCCGAGGGCGTGAGTAATCGACCAACCTGCCCACCCCAAGGGATGTTCTAAACAAGCGACCACCCAGCCCGAGAGCCTTAGTCATGGTGGGTTTTGGTCTTTACACTTGCCCACCCGTGAGGAATGTTCCAAATAGGAGGCCACCCAGCCCGAGGGCGTGAGTAATTGACCAACCTGCCCACCCCAAGGGATGTTCTAGACAGGCGACGTCCAAGTTAGACCACACCATATTCCTCCTGTCATCCAACCATACCAACATTCCAAGCATAAAAAAATGTGCAATGCAACAAGTAATACGAAAGGATAACTGAATTTCATTAACTTTTTTGAGCAAACTTTGCAAGTTACAACTTTGTTCGGAGTTCCAGGATTTCTTTACAAAAAGTAAAAAAAAAAAACAATTCTACACATAATATTCTTTCAAATTAGCTATGTTCCATGACCTGGCAAGCGATCGACCTTCTGCATCTTTTAGTGAGTACGCTCCTCCTGCGTGCACTCGCTCGACCAGGTATGGTCCCTCCCAGTTTGGCTCTAGCTTTCCCACATGCTTGAGCACATCGACACGTTTCCAAACCAGGTCGCCTACTTGGAGTTTGCGAATTTTCACCTTTTTTTCATGAGCAGATCGTATCTTTTGCTTGTATGCCTCCACTCTGATTGCTGCTCTTCCACGCAGCTCCTCGATAGTGTCCCGGTCCGCCATCATTAAATCCTCGTTCTGCTCAGTATCATATGTGCTCGACCTCTGGGATGATAACTCGACTTCGACCAGCAGCAACGCCTCCATCCCACAGGCTAAACTGAAGGGAGTTTCTCCTGTTGTCGACCTCGGGGTAGTGCAATACGCCCAAAGTACCGAGCTCAACTCATCGACCCACGCCCCCGAGGCCTTTTCCAGCTTTGTTTTCAGCCCATTCAGTATAATTCGGTTGGTTACTTCGACCTGGCCATTGGCTTGAGGATGAGCAACGGAGGCAAAGTGTTACTCGATTTTCATGTCTTCACACCATGCTCGAATCCGCTTGCCATTGAACAGAGTGCCATTGTCAGAAATCAACACTTTGGGCACGCCAAACCTGCAACAAATGTTGTTGTATAAAAATTTGATTACTTTCTCCTCCGTGATCTTCGCCAAAGGTTCGGCCTCCACCCACTTTGTGAAATAATCCACCGCTACTATCAAGAACTTCCTCTATCCAGTTCCCTGCGGCATCGGGCCCACCAGGTCGATACCCCACTGGGCGAATGGTATATGGGCACTCATCGTCGTCATCGCCTCTGCCGGTTGATGGATAATTGGGCCATGCTTTTGGCATTATAAGCATTTCTTCACCATCGCCTTCGCATCCTCCCTCATCGTCGGCCAGAAATATCCTACCCTCAAAATTGTTGCAACCAAGGCCCCTGACTTACTATGGTCACTGCAGCACCCTTCGTGCATTTCTCTCAGCACATATTGACCTTCCTCCTTAGTAACACAACGTAAATGTGGTCCCGCATACGACCGCTTGTAAAGAATGCCTCCATGCTCAAAAAATCTCCTCACCGCCTTTATCGCTCCCACTTTCAGCTCCTCTAAGATCGGGGCCCTCCAATCCTCCACTTCTTCAATCTCCGCCACTTCCGCTTTGACCACACTCCTCTCTAGATGCAATAGAGTAACACTTCTGCTCTTACAGTCCACCAAGCTTTGAGCAATTTTCGATAACAGGTTTGCCCGACCATTTTCTCCTCGAGTGATCTGTATCGGCTCGAATGAGTCAAACTCCTCTTTCAACTTCCTCATCTCATCTACATATTTCTGCATACGGTCCTCCTTAACTTCAAACCCCTCCTGAAACTTCCCGACCACCAGTTGAGAATCAGAATGCACTTGTACTTTTCGGGCTCCTCCCGCTCTAGCTAAACTTAAACCTTTGATCACCGCCTCATATTCGGCCTCATTGTTGGATATCTTGAACCCTACCTTGGCCACAAATTCCAAGTAATCTCCCTTAGGAGAGACAAGGACAATTCCCAATCCTGCCCCACTTCTTGCCACAGATCTGTCCACAAATAACTGCCATATTTCTCCTGACTCCTCCCCAACTTTAGTGCCTTCCTGGACAAAATCGGCCAACACCTGCGCCTTTATGGCCCTCCTCGGCTCATATGACAGAGAGTATTCACTCAACTCGACTGCCCATTTTACCAATCGACCAGAGACTGATGGTCGGCCAAGTGTTTCTCCCAACGGCATGTTCGTTCGCACCTTCACCTTATGGTTCATGAAATAAGGTCTAGGCTTTCGAGCAGTTACGACCACAGCCAAAGCACACTTCTCGATCTCCGAATACCTCATCTCCGCCCCCTGCATCACCTTACTCACGTAATAGATGGGAAATTGTGCTGCCCCTTCCTCCCGCAATAACACCGAACTTACAGCCCTCTCTCCAATAGAAATGTACAGCACCAACTCCTCGCCCTGTACGGGTTTAGACAATAAGGGAAGGTTGGCTAACACCCCTCGAAACTCCTCAAATGCCCTCTCCGCCTCCTCCGTCCATTGAAATTTCGCACTCTTCTTCAATGTTTTAAACAATGGGCAACTCTTTTCCGCCACCTTCGATATAAAACGACTTAGTCCTGTGATTTGACCAGCCAGGATTTGTACCTCCTTAACATTCACCGGCGACTTCATCTCCATCACCACCCGTACTTTCTCTAGATTCATCTCGATACCTCTCTTGGTCACCAAGTAACCCAAGAATTTCCCTGACTTTACTCCGAATGAACACTTAGATGGATTCAATTTCATCCCATACCTCCTCAAAGTCAAGAACGTTTCCTTCAAGTCTCGCACATGATCCGTCTCCTCCTTGCTTTTCACTAACATATCGTCCACATAAACCTCCATGTTTCTTCCCAACTGCTCCTTAAAAACTTTGTCCACCAACCTCTGGTACGTGGCGCCCGCATTTTTTCAACCGAACGGCATCACCACGTAACAGTAAGTACCTCAACTTGTCACAAAGCTCACCCTCTTTCTATCTTCTTTCGCCAAGGGAATTTGATGATACCCCTGCGAGGCATCCATCAGGCTCAACAACTCACATCCGGCAGTTGAGTTGACCAGCTGGTCGATTCTGGGCAATGGATACAAATCCTTCGGGCATGATTTGTTTAGATCTCGAAAGTCGATGCACATCCGCCACTTTCCCTCTGTCTTTGACACCATCACTATGTTCGATAACCACTCCGGGAATTGAATCTCCTTGATACGCCCCGCTCCCAATAGTTTCTCGACCTCTTGTTTGATAATCATACCCATCTCCACCCCGTGGTGCCTTCTCTTTTGCTTCACCGGCCTCACACTGAGGTCGATGTTCAGCCGATGCTCGATCACGTCCGCACTTATTCCCGTCAACTCCTCCGCCATATAAGAAAATATATCAGCGAACTCCCTGATCAGATTAATTAACCTCGACCTGATAGGCTCCTCCAAATCCTTCCCGATTCCGAATTTCCTCTCCTCATACCCCTCGACCATCTGGATCTCTTCAACTTCCCCTCCTGGCTGGATATCTACCTTCTCCTTCCCCTTCTCCAACCTCTGCCTTTCTTCCTTCGATCTCGATCCTCCTGGTCGGCTGACCTCATCTTCTTTCGACCCGGCCTGCCTCTTCGCCAGTTGTTTGTTGTTGCTCACCGTAGTTTGGTAGCAGCTCCTCGAGGTAAGTTGATCCCCGACAATCTCTCCAACGTTTTCGCCCACAGGATATTTGATCGTCATGTGGTACGTGGATACGACCGCCTGGAATGCATTCAAGCTTGTTCTCCCCATTATAATGTTGTAAGACGATTCAGCCCCAACGACCACAAAACTCACCAGTCAGACTTTCCTCATCATTCCTGATCCCAGCGCCACGGGCAGGCTGATCTCTCCCATCATCATAACCTCTCCTCCGTATCGGTTTCAACTCCATGTTCAACTCTTTATTAATCTGCATAAAACAGTCATAAAACATCACATCTACCGAACTCCCGGTATCAATAAACACCCTCTTCACATCAAAGCCCGCAACCTCCGCGGTAATCACCAGAGCATCATTATGTGGTAAGACCACTCCCTCACCAGAGCCGTAATCCCCACTTCCTCTCTCTTACTTTTCACAGCTCGAGCATGTTCTTTCCTGGCGTGATTCGAGTCGCCATCCGTCGGCCCTCCGGAAATCATATAAAATCGTTCCTCTCTTCAACGGGGCATCGCCTCCTTTATCAGCGTCTCTCCTCGGCCTCCTTCCTCGGCCATCTCGTCCATATCTATCATCACCCTCCTCATCTTTATCACTTCTCTCCTTGGAATCCTCCCGACATCTTCTCCTCTCTTTTTCTTTCGCCCTGTCATGATACACAAACTCCTTCAGGTGGTCTACTCAAATCAACCTCTCAATTTCATTTTTTAAATTCCTATAATTCTCCGTGGTATGGCCGTAATCTCGGTGAAAGTGGCAGTAAATATCCGACCTGATTCGAATCGGGCCTGTAAACCTCGTCTTCGGCCACGTCACTGTTGGGTTCTGTTAGGAACGTCAAACAACATGCACAGTATTGAACTTTATCGAAATAAATTTTAACGCAGTAGAATCTATAGTTAGGATATGGACGTTTACCTTTTAAAATTTTTGCCGAATCTGAGACAATGTAGAGTACCATTGATGAAGTTCATCTGAACACCACAACCTAATGGGCGGATAGGTTTGGCCTTTAGTTGAATCTAATCGACACGTCAAACGGATCACGGTCGAACAGTACGTGGGTCTCGGCATCTGGTTGCAGCGGGCGATCGTGCGCGTCGGGCACGGACAACGTGCGGGCAGCGTGCGCAGACTGCTGGCGTAACGTGCGGATCGCTGGTGAGGCGCGTCGGGCGCTGGGCATACGCGCGGGACTGCTGGGATGCGGACGGGCACTGGCAGCTTCGGGCGTGTGCGTGCACGCGGGCAGGACTCCTAAGCCGCTGTGGATTGGCGCTGGCGAGTGGGCGAATGCGGGCGTGGGCAGCAGGACTCCTGGGCGTGCGAGGAATGTGCGCACGTGGACTGGCGCGCACTGGGATCTCGCGATCAGCGACAGCGAGCAGCAGGGGCGAACGGGTGGTGCGCGACTGCGTCCTGGGAATGATCGGCGATCGCGGTGCTGCACGAACGGGCGTCGGGCCTTCGTGCGGTGGTCCTGGGCGTCGCTAATGGGAGCTAGAACGGCGACTGGCTGGGCGCGACTGCGGGTGGCGACTTGCGGTTGCGATCGGCTGGTCACGGACGGCTTCCGGCGGCGATGGGATTTTCCGACAGTTGTCGACGGCGGCAGATGGCGGCGACAGGCGGCGATGAGATGGTGATGAAGACCGGAAAATATAAATATAAAGGCTCAAATAAATTGTACCCAAAAGCCTTCTAACGGATTACCTAAACACCTACTTCGATTAAACTTGGTGGAGCGTTTAATCCAATCTCCCTAACTCTCGAACGATGTAATTCTCTCGTGTATGTAGAAGAGAAAAATCGGCCAAGACAACATCATGTAGGAGAGGTTGGGACATGGTGTATTTATAGGCTCCATTAGGGACCTTAAGGAGGTGCTAAATATGGGCTTATTTCATTAGGCCTAGGAATCCTAATTCTAATCCAATACTAACTTAATCTAGAAAGGAGATTTTCTAATAATCCATCTCTTCTAGAAGACTCCTAAGTCTCCTAACACTAAAGAAGATCCTAGTAGGATTACTTTTCCTAATTAAATTAATAAACATGGAATAGAATTAATTCCTAATTTAGGAAACCTAATATCACTCCAATTAATAATATAATGTAAGAAATATATTTTCTACTAATCTTCATCTTCTAGAAGACTCCCAAGTCTTCTAATCCCAAGAGAAGATTCTAGTAGGAATTTTATTCTTCTAATTAATTAATTAATATGGAATAAAATTAATTCCTATTTAATGAAATTAAATAATAAAACATCCCACTAGAGTAATAAAACACTCCATGATTAAATAATATTAATCCGATTGATCAATTTACCTCTCTATGTTTAAGATATAATGTCCGTTGATTAATTAAATTACTGACAAAATAATTAATCAACTTCTTATTCATTTCCGAAATTAGTACCACTAAGACTTTAACCATTATGTCAGACAATCGTCTACCTACAGGGTTTAACATAATATTCCTTCCTGAGCTCATTTCGGGGACGTCATCAATCCAGCGCACTGGAACATAGTGATCGTAAATAATTTATAATAGCACATCATATAATTATTCTTACTTACCAAAATACCTCGTATGTCATCCTAATAAAATAGGAATTACTTGGTAAATCAAATAAATACGAAATAAAAATATATGTCTATTTTATATTATCTTACAGCTTAAGAGAACGCATCAATCACTGAAGGTCTAGGTTACAACAACGGTTAGTGAGTCTCATATCCTTATCCTTCTGTGGTCCTGTTCAACACTTAACATAAGTGCTAGTGTAATCCTTCAGTCAAAGACCAACTGAATCGAGAATACACTACAGTCTTTTTCCAAGTGGGGTCTCACTGCAGTCTAGACTGTGAACGAATAGTTTAGTCTTATAAAGAACCGATAGGTGATCTTTCTGTTCGAAACTCTTCGAACCACACTACCTCAATATAAGACATAGAGTATGTATTGCATAAATAAATAAACTGCAAACATATGTACTTTGACCGAAACATGATTGCCAGATCAAAATGGAATTGATAGAATCTGCAAAACATCGTTTTTACAGCATACCTTTAACAATCGCCCACTTATGCTTTATAAGCTCATGGCTAAACAAAATAACCACAATTTCTTTCAATCTAATTCTCAAAGACTAGTCTACTATGTTGTCCTAACATCTGACTCCCATTCCTTCTACGTGTCTTGTAAAGACTTTCGCCGGTAGGCTCTTCGTAAAAGGATCTGCTAGGTTGTCCTCTGATTGTATCTTGGCAACAACAACTTCTCCTCGTCCAACGATTTCTCGTATCAAGTGGTACTTGCGCTCTATGTGTTTACTTCCTTTATGAGTCCGTGCCTCAATCGAATTTGCTACTGCTCCGCTGTTATCACAGAACACTGTGATTGCAGCGGGCAAACTCGGTTATTACATCAAGGTCGAGAAGAAAATTCTTGAGCCAGACAGCTTCTTTCGCTGCCTCTGAGGCTGCTACATACTCAGCCTCCATGGTTGAGTCCACCACGCATTTCTGCTTGACACTCCTCCATACTATGGCTCCTCCTCCTAAAGTAAACACAAACTCTGAGGTTGACTTGCTTTCGTCCCGATCTGCCTGGAAGTCAGAATCGGTATAACCCAACGGAAGCAATTCATCTGCCTGGTAAATCAACATGTACTCCATAGTCCTATGTAGGTACTTGAGTATATGCTTTACCGCAGACCAATGTTCCGGTCCTGGATTACTCTGATATCTTGCTACCATACCCACGGCATAACAAATATCAGGTCGCGTGCACAACATAGAATACATGAGGCATCCTACTGCCGATGCATAATGAACTGCCTTCATGTCCTCTATCTCTTGAGGCGTCTTCGGGGTCATTCTCTTAGATAGAGGTATTCCGTGCCGAAAGGGTAAATCCCCTTTATTGGAATCCTGCATGTTGAAACGCTTTAGGACAGTGTCTATGTATGTGGATTGGGATAGGCATAAGTTTCTCTTCTCTCGGTCGCGAATGACCTTGATTCCGAGAACATGTCATACTTCTCCCAAATCCTTCATATCAAACTACTTGGATAACCATACCTTTACGTCTACTAACATCTTCATACTGTTTCCAATGACAAGAATATCATCTACGTACAGCACTAGAAATACCACCACGTTTCCATCACTTTTCTTGTACACACAGTGCTCATCCGGACATTGGGTAAATCCATACGATTGGACAACCTCGTCAAAACGGATGTTCCAAGACCTCGAAGCCTGCTTCAACCCATAAATGGACCTCTTCTGCTTGCAGACCAGCTTCTCTTGGCCCTTTGCAATGAATCCTTCTGGTTGCTGCATATAGATGTCCTCGTCCAAATTCCCGTTAAGGAAAGCGGTCTTAACATCCATTTGCCAAATCTCATAATCCATATGAGCGGCTATAGCCAAGAGAATCCTGATGGATTTGAGCATGGCTACCGGCGAAAAGGTTTCCTCATAATCGATGCCTTCTTTATGATTGTACCCTTTCGCAACAAGCCTAGCTTTGAAGGTCTCAACCTTCCCATCTGCTCCTCTATTTCTCTTATAGACCCACTTGCATCCAATAGCGCGAACGCCACTGGGTGGCTCTACAAGATCCCAGACCTGATTAGTGTCCATTGACTCTATTTTAGATTTCATCACCTTTTGCCAAGACTCTGCGTCCCGATCTTGGAGTGCCTCATTGTATGCCCATGGGTCGGATTCAAGAACGTCTGGGACGGCCTTAGAAGACTCTCCTAGACCCATGAACCGTTCGGGCTGCCGGACAGCCCTCCCACTACGACGAGGTTCTACCTGCTCAGGTGCATCATCAGCGATACGTGTTGCAGTACTTTGTGGTGTAACATCTAGCGCACTCGGTATTGAAGTGCTCACTCCCTTTAACTCCTCAAGAACATATCTACTACTGGGCTTAGGATCTAAGAGATAGTCTTCTTCCAAGAACCTAGCATTCATGCTAACGATTACTTTCTGGTCCTCAGGACTATAAAATAGACCACCTTTCGTTTCCTTAGAATATCCCACAAACAGCCTTACTTCTGATCTCGGTTCCAACTTATAAGTATCGGTTCTCAGCACATATGCTGGACTACCCCAAATCCTGAGATGCCTTAGACTAGGCTTATGCCCAGACCACAACTCCAATGGTGTAGACGATACTGATTTAAAAGGTACTCTATTTAGAATGTATACCGCTGTTTCTAGAGCATATCCCCAAAACGAATCTGGTAAATTACTATAACTCATCATTGCCCTAACCATTTCCATAAGAGTCCTGTTCCTCCGTTCTGCTACGCCATTCTGCTGAGGCGTACCAGACGCAGTCAGCAGAGACGTAATCCCATTATCCGTCAAGTAGCTCCTAAATTTATTCGAGAGATATTCGCCACCACGATCTGATCGTAATGACTTGATACTTTTTCCTAACTACTTCTCCACAACTGCCTTATACTCCAAGAACTTCTCAAAGCATTCAGACTTGCGGTGCAGAAAGAAAGTGTACCCATATCTCGAGTAATCATCGATAAACATAACGAAGTACTCGAAACCACCTCTCGCTTGAATACTCATAGGACCACATAGATCGGAATGAACTAGCCCTAAGACATCTTCGGCTCTATGCCCCTTTGAACTAAAAACCCTCTTAGTCATTTTACCTTCCAGGCAAGAGTCACAAGTTGGAAAAGCCTCGACTTCTAACGACCCCAAGGGCCCGTCTGCTACCAACCTTTGAATCCTCCTAAGGTTAATATGACCAAGTCTTAGATGCCAAAGATATGTTTCGTTCATTTTAGAAGGTTCCTTTCTCTTATTCAGATTAGATGATGAATTAAGTAATTATTTCTGTTGCAGTGGAGAT
The DNA here is from genome assembly GCA_902706635.1 of Striga hermonthica. Classification (NCBI taxonomy): domain Eukaryota; kingdom Viridiplantae; phylum Streptophyta; class Magnoliopsida; order Lamiales; family Orobanchaceae; genus Striga; species Striga hermonthica. The sequence continues at coordinate 1,953,442 of CACSLK010022181.1, read as the reverse complement.
GACTTAGATTCTAGAATGTATAGATTGTTAACTAATGAACCAGAACATATGAACTCATTGCCAAAACGAATAACAACTTTATTATCAAACGTAGCGGAAAAACCATTCATAAACAACTTAGAAACTGAAATCAAATTCTTTCTAAAACTGGGAACATAAAGACAATCTTTTTAAACTAGAAGCCTATCTAAGCCAAAATCTAAATAGACGTCTCCCACTACAACTGCTGACGCTCTACTAGCATCGCCCAAGTAGATGGTAACTTCTCCTTCCTTAAGTCGCTTGGTTTCCTGGAACCCCTGCAATGGTTTGCAGACATGATCAGTGGCCCCTATATCTACACACCAGGTACTGGTAGATAACACCGCTAAACATGTTTCAACGACTAAAGCAAAAGGAGTACCTTTGTCGGGTTTCCTGGGAAGAGGGCAGTTTGCCTTCTAGTGTCCTTTTTGCTGACAATTGTAGCACTTGCCTTTCAGCTTCTTCGCTTTTGGTCGTGGTTGCGCGTCACTCATGACCGCCTTGCCTTTTCTTGCAGACTTCTTCCTCTTCTTGCCCTTAGAAGCCTTCGAAGTGGAAGCTTCTCCCCGCTGGGCCACCATAGCTTGGGTCTTCTGACGAAACCGGCCCTCTGCCGACTATAGTTCAGCAACAAGTTCCGGAAGAGTCATCAACATCTTATTCATGTTGTAATTCAACCGGAATTGCTCGAAGCTCTTCGGCAAAGACTGGAGCACTCTATCGACCTCGGTTTCCCCGTCAATAAAAGCCCCAAGAACCTCCAGCTCATTCAGCTGAGCCAACATAGCAAGAACATGTTCCCTTACGAGAGTGCCCTCGCGCATGGTCATATTCATCAGAACCCTCATGGCCTCTTGTCGGGCAGCCCGCGGCTGATGACTAAATAACTCCTTGAGATTGAGGAGCATGTCCGCTGCAGTGTTCATAGACTGATGTTGATGTTGAAGTACATTTGACAAAGATGCCAAGATGTAACACTTCGCCATCTCGTCAGCCTTTTTCCGCCGAGCATACTCCTCTTTCTCTGGGTCTGGTGCATTGTCAGCAAGCACAGCCGGACAAGCCTCAACAGTAGCAAATTTGTACCCTTCAGCAGTTAACACTATATCCAAGTTCCTTTTCTAGTCAATACAATTGGGACCAACAAGTTTGTTTTCTTTGAGAATTACGGACAACGGACTGAAAGACATTTTGAATTCCTGGGATCATGCAAACATAGTCTTTACTCAGTCAAGTAGTTTTGAATTTATACATCAAATATTGATCCCATTTAACAATATTCAAATAAATTCACCAACAACTCAAAACACCGAATCCCCGTAGGCCACTGAGTGTGGACGTCTACGGTTCAAACATTCGCAAGAGGAGGGATAAATCCCATTAGCTTAACATATTGCCGAGCAATACTTAACTAATAGTCGGTTCCATCTTTTGCCCAGTGCAATTAACTTTATAAAAGAATAAAAATGACCATGTCCTTTGGGACTATCGTAATTATTTGCACTTTAAGCGTAACCCATTAATTGGTACTAAGTTTACTACCAAAATTATACGTCCACCTTTGGGTGACC
>CACSLK010022181.1:1863799-1890723 GCA_902706635.1 Striga hermonthica | reverse complement strand
TGACGGAGCTTCCGTTCCCTACTTCAAAAAAAAAAAAGAGAGAAAAAAAAAGAGTTTGGAGAATGAGACATCTAGACTTCGGCTAGAAACGGAAGGGAACTAGACTTGTTAGCAAAGAGAGGGGTGTCATTAGTTGCATTGATCAATGCATTCGTTGTAGAGATTGACAAACTATGGTGGTCACTTAGATTGATACTTGATGTGTTTGCGTTCTTACAATAAATTCATCTTGAGTCCGGATAAATTATTTTGAGTTGTTTGAGCTATGCACTTATGTGAGTATTGTGAGGTCCTGAGTAAAATTCCACGTACTTGTTTGTCCATCTACGTGCTTACAGTTCTAAGTTGCTTGGGGACAAGCAACGGTTTAAGTTTGGGGAGATTTGATTGGTCGGAAAAAGTGTGTACTCTATATATTTATTAGCGTATTTTTATATGTTTAATTTTATCGCACTTATATATTTTTTAACTTATTTTGTTTGGATGAATTTATTTGCTTCGATATTTTTATGTGTTATTTTCAGTATTTTGGAGTAATTTGGGGTCGCGAAGTATTGGATAAAAATTCACGCGATAAATTGTCGAGGTGCCCGAATACCGGATCGAGAAAAGCCCATTAAGCCCCGCAGCACATTAATATAAATTGGGCCCAAAACTTGTCTGATCACGTGGAGAATAGATTTGACCAATCAAAATTTAGATGGTTAAAAGGACCCAACTTGTTTAGGATTTATTTGGGAAGTGGTTTTTAATTGGAGGAGAATTATATATATTGGGAGGATCATTCACGCTGGAATGATTTTTTATTCACGCAGCCACCAACAGAGAAGAAAAAAAGCCGCCACGCACAGAAAGACAAATACGCAAGCAGAAAACGAGAACCCGATCAATCGCGGACGGAGGCCGCACCCCGTACTCGAGGGAGATAATTAATCTATCTCTTTTATTTATTTTTTCTTTTTATTTATTATGTTAGAGTAGATTTTATTTCTAGTTCCGGAGAAGTTGAACCCTACAACTTGATGATGTTTGATTAATTTATGGTTGATTATTGAGTTATCTTTTTTGGAATTGTTTGTGTTATTTTGAATAATTAACCATGATGTGTTGAGTCTTTTTTAGATTGATCACCTAGATTAGCCTTTTCATATCTACACCTGAATTAGGCCTTCAATTCGTAATTGTTGATGTGTTTAATTTGCAAGTGGTATCCGGAAGATGGTAACTACCGGGGATAACACGACCTATTTAAGTGAACGAACGCGTCACTACTTAGTCTAGCCTATTTTTCTAATTCGTAAAGCGGCTAATTGAATTAAATTTAGGAATCATTTCGTAGACTGTTCAAGAGGTCAGATTTAATCGTAGAGCGTCTCGCGGTTAGATTAAAAATAAGGAAAAATTCGGGTAACAGACCGTGTCGTTGTCTAGGGCTAGTAATTTCATGAGATAGCGAGATTTGATTCTAAAGTTGATTAGACGGGTCAGTCGAGGGTGTAGATGGAACCGTGAACTAGAAATTTCTCTTATTTATTCTATTTTATTTTTATTTTCTAGTTTAGATATTATTTGCTTTATTAGGATCTTAGTTTTAATTCAATCCCCCCCTCTTTTATCGCTTTTATAATTCAATTAATACAATGAAATTAATGATTTGATACACACTCCCTGTGGGATCGACCCTTACTCGCCGCTACTACTAGTTAGTAGAGGTTAGTCGAGGAAAATATAAATTTTAATTTTGTCGCGTTGCGACGCGCAGTCAACAGCTGCAGCTAAGGCGGGTTAGCGGAGCTAAGGAGGGTTAGCGCCGCTAAGGTCTGTTTTCCAGCAGGTGCGATTTTTATGGAATTGGAATTGGGAAAGTTATGAGATCGAGCCTAGGGCGTAGAGGGGAGTGGCTGGACTTTTTTTTTATGATTTTGGGGGGCACAAAATATTTTCTCTTTGTTTTCATATTGGATTGGATTTTGGAGCATAAAAACTTCTTTTTCTATCTTTCGGATTTGGATTTCTCGTTGTTCTCTCGACATTGAATTGTGTATTAATCGTAAGTTCTCTTTTTATTTTCATTGATGAGTGTTTTGGCTTTCTTTGATGAGAATATGATTGTTGAGTTTATGACGAGTGGCTAAATTTGATGACTAGGGTTAGGGGATAATTGTTCTGGTTCAATTTCGTTTATGTGAATGTTGATTGCTCAATCTATTCAAGTTATGTTAAACCTAGGGTTAGATGATTGATCACCATCCTAATTTCGGTGTTCGAATCTTTCGATTCTACTCCGGTAAAAATATTTACAACAACACTTCAAATATTAGGTCCAAATGCAAGATAGATGTAACGTCAAGGTCCTCAAAGTACCAGATACATTACAATTTGCAATAGCATTACACAACACAAGCCCCAAAAGATGACACTAATTCGACTCGGGAATACTATGAGCATAAATTGCTAATGCCATTTTCTTTCTATATGAACTCTTGTCCGGCTCTCGGGGAATGTCCTCGCCAAGCATACGTTCAACGTACATACAAGCATATACTCCACAACTATGGGTATCATCTTGAACAAACTGAACTTCACTCGGCATTCTCTTTATCGATAAGGCATCTAACTTGGGCGGAATTTTCCTAGCAGCAAAGTAACCGGACCGGTGAAGTAGTGTGGGAAGCAGTCGTCGGAGAGGGGTCAACATAAGATCTCGGTCATTACACGCCTTCGACGATGAAAGGTGGCTAAGGGAGTCGTAAAGCTCGATCTCCCAATCCAATAACCATACCCGACACACCACCCAAGGCTCGATAACATTACATACCAAAATGACCTGTCATCTGAAGTTACAAACCAACATTGATATAAATGTTACAAGTACATTAAATCTCTTCTAATAATTTACCAATAATTAAGAACAAAAGAAAAACTTACATCGGGACTTGTATGCCAAGGAGATCCACAACGAATAGCAGTACCGCGAACATAACTAACCAGACCCGGAGGAATATTCCAACTCTCATAATTTGCGACGTTTGGATAGGTCTGCGTACATTGAGGATCGTCGGGATGAAGCACTTTCCATTGATTCGGTAACAAGCCCTGAAAATAAGTAGTAAGCAAAATCATTCAACATAATATAAATTAATTAAGCAAAAATATACATAGTGGAAAGAGCAATTACAAATAGAGTAGAATCCTGAATGTTAATTGTTGAAACAGATACTCCCGACTTCAATTTGACCCCATTGTACAACCTCCGAGAAAGCACGTCCAAAAATGCATCGATATGCTACAAAAATTATAATTATATTAATTTTTTGAACTAATACATTCGAGTACTGATATTGAATTCTTTAGAACCCTTACTTACCTCGGTAGAAAGCATATTCCTGACACCCTCAATTTTTTTAAAATAATCTGGCCCTTGGTACTGTGCCCCAACTTTTAACCTAACAAGAAAATAAATAAAAAGAGAAAATCGCACTTAAAAAATTCACATGTATGCTATAGATTTAAATTAAAAATATAACTGTCATGCTACTTACATTGGAGATTTCTTCTTCTTCCAATTTCGTATTTCACCTTTAATTGCTTCTCAGTTTTCTTCTCTCGGTAGTCAACGAATGGTGAGGAAAGCTTGCTGTTTTTGAACTTAACGCGAAATGTTCGACCTACCACAACACCATCACCATCACCATCACCATCCGTGAATCCACCTTCTTTTGTCGGCTTCTGAGTGATAGCAGCTACATCCTGTGAGGGGCCAACTTTTGCAATACCCTCATCCTCTCCTCAACATCCACAACATCCTCACCTGAAACACCATGATCACCGGACTCCGGTACCTGTGTTTTTTTTTTTGAAAGAATTAAGATTATGGTCGATAGTTTTTTAAAATTTTTAGACAATACAAAATATTACAAACTTAAAAAAAAAACAAATCTTTAGGATGTAAAGATGTAAACCATCAATTTTTTTTGGATAACAAAATAAGGGTGCATTGCAGATAATACAAACTTACAAAATAAGATTTTTGTTTGGAATGCTCTCTTTCTTGCCTCGATTCTTCTCCGTTCCCCAATTCATCCTTCCCCAAATCATACTTCCCCAAATCATCCTTCACGGTCTCCAAATCCTAAAATTCGAAACGCGGCGCGCTTCGAACGATTAGATAAGCATCTAATCATTTAATATCCTCCGTAACCGCCGAGTCAACAAACCTAGGAAACATCCTAGCAAAAGCCTCTTCAATTTTTTTCGATACAACATCTTCCATCTTCGCCTCGTCAACTCCGGTAGACGATGCAGATGGTCTGTCAAATGCAACTGGATGTGGTCTTTCCGGCTCAACATCATGCGCTCTTCTTTTGGCGGGCGAGATATGTTTATCTTCTTCAGAAAATTCCAGATTGTTTGCAGAACGGGTCTTCTTTGAGGGTCGCATTGTCTTCAACCCCCGTTCATGCATTTTGACCGAAGACAATGGTTGACAGCTGCTCGCCCACTGATCAAGATGAATGTATTGAACATCCGAGGATAAATCTCTGTCGATGCCGGCCATATAAGAGGCGTTCCTCTCCTCGGCCGCTAACACCAAAGGTGAATATGGAATCTAGCACAAAAAAAAAAATATAACAAATAATCAATCTAGAAATATACCTAGAAGCCATTGTTCCAAATTAAACATGAAGTTAAACATGCACTTCATAAGAAATTGATTTTAAATGAAACCAAGAATTACCTCAGCATTATCGAGTTCATTGGCACCTTTCCACATGTCCATCGGGCGCCCCTTGGAAGGTTGTCACCCTGCCGTTACATTCCAAAATCTTTTACAATTTCGGGAAACAATTAACAAGCCCAGAACTGTGTGGAAGATATCAAACAAACAAAGTTAATAAAGAAATCGCATTATTAAAATAGTATAAAATAATGAAAATAAAATTAACATTTACCTGAAGTGCCATGACATACCCGCAGATATTGAATTGCACCTCCCCCCCCACCAACCGGCAGTCTAATCTCATTTTCCAAATAGTGGTGAAGACGTTGAAAAGCGTATGAACCCCATGGAGATCTCTAAAATTCTGTTGTGTCTTCAACCAGTGTCCACATCCACATTGGCACCGACATCCTGGAGTCCAGGGACATAATGAAGAAGAAGACTACGAGTATGAAAGCCACTTTAAGAGCATCGTCCTCCTCAAATTCTCGGTCAAAAAACTTCGACAACAAATCTCTTTCGAGCACAGTCTTAACGTCGAAATATCAACGGTAAACTCCATCAGCCGGTGGGAGGCTCTTATTGGTATCCGGGTCAAAGTCGCTATTGCATATTGGTATCCGGGTCAAAGTCGCTATTGCCAAATCGTAACCAAGTGATCGCGCAAAACTCTTCCTTTCTGAACTTATGATTGCGACCACCAATCCGATAATAGCGTTCTTTTTCCCGAGGGTTGTCGACCTCAACCTCTCTCCCAAACAGTGACAAAAGTAATTTGCCAGTGTTATAAGAATTGTCGTGGAACTTCAAAAAGTGACCGAAACAAGACCGCTCAAACTCCGCTAGACAGTTGGAAGATAGCCTTTGTTTGATATGGCGAATGACTAGAGGCTTCGTATGACAATTTACTTTACTAGTCCAATTACAAGCGTTATCCCACCTCCATTTCCAATTATCCTGTAATGTTCAATATAATAAAGGTTAATACAACTACAAAGCAAATATATAAGTTAAATTGAAATGTATAATCTTATTTGTTAACCAAATAAGGTAAACAAAAAAACGAATATGACAAACTATTGAATTTGGAGCAATAAAAAAGGGAACAAAAAACTAACCGGAGAAGTCATTATGATGGGACACGGGTTTTTGGGCGAGCTCTACAAAGAATATTTCTTGCGTTGATTCTTGTGGCCCTATTATAAGCCCGTCAACTTGTTCCTTCTTTAGTACGTCCACAGCTGAACAAAAAAATAAAAAATAAAAAATAAAAATAAAACAATTTGAGCCATCAACCAAAAGTGTAGGCAAACAAAAGGTTTGATGAGGTTGACACAGGCATTTTCACAAACACAAAGCATGCTCTTTAAACATTTTTTTCACTGGATTTAAGCTCAAATCAATCAACACATAATGATCACTTGATAGCTGAAACAAGGTTTAAAAAGATACACATATAACAGCAACAAATAACACACTTAAATGCACAAAAACTCACAAGACAACATTTCAACATAATGCCTCTTTTCCTCTTTTATTTTCTCATTTCTCATAGCATACATAAGGAGCAATAAGGAGCTCACATTCTCAGCCCAACTACAACAAAGCTTACAAAAATCAATATTCAAAATTTCAACAAACTTAATAAATCTAGAGATAAATCTAGCATCTGTGAGCATAATGGTTCATCACAACTAAAACAAAGCACACATAATCAAGCTTCAAAATTTCAACAAACTTAGTAAATCTAGAATGCCTTTACCCCTTCAAAAACTGAAACTAAAGCTCAACAACATCACAAGATTCCGACCAAAATAGTGCATAAAAGGCACAACATAAAAAGCAGACTAACCGTAAAAGGTCGGATGCTAAGGACGGTCGCCGTAAAAGGAAGACTAACCGGCTGGAGGTCAGAGCTCGGAGATTTCGAGATTGCGAGTCTTAGGTTCGTCGCGACAGTGTTCGGTTGGGTTGCGACGTGGCTCGGTTCGTCGAACAGAAGTCGTTTCGATCGACGGTGAAAAGTGAACCCTAATTACCTGACCGGTGAATTGTGTTTCGTTTTCACAGAACAAACTTGATTTTAAGTGAAAGAAGAACAAAAATCGATTTGCAAAGCCTTAGCCCTAATTCCGGTGAGCACAAAAATTAAGGGATGAGAACCCTAATTACCGGTGAGCACAAAAAATTAAGGGATGAGAACCCTAATTATCGGTGAAGCTGCGGGATCGATTTTTTGCCGACGAGGAGCAGCGGATGTCGGAGGTCGTGAAAACGGCGTGACGACGAGCTTGGAATTGGGGAAACGCTACCTGTTTTCGGATTCGCCGGGGATGAGGTGCTCGGAGGTCACGAAGAACGTTGCGGGCTGGAGAAATGAAAGACGTTTTCAGATGTTCGGTTGGGCTGGAGAACGTTGCGTGCTCGGAGCTCGGAACTGTTTTCGGATTTTTTACCGTTTATTTTTTTCTGTAAAAATGAAAGACGTTTTCTTTTTCTTTTTTTTTTTGTGAAAGTGAAACACAAATGGGGGGAAATGAATTGTGTTTGAGTGAGGTGAAATGTGAATTGGGGGAAAGAAATTGTTAATATCATTAAGGGGCAATTTAGTAATACCACATGTGAAAATGGCTAAAAAAGATGTTTTTTACAAAAAATGGTCAAAATTTGTGTTTTGTAAATCTTTATGGTCATTTAATGGTATTAACACAACTTTAAAAGTGCTTTAGAGATTTATAAGGAAGTTTCCCTTAAATTTCATATAACATATTCAATAAAAATAGGTAAATTGAATTGAATATTAATTTTATATTTTTAATTTATACATATTATTTAGTGAATAATTTTAATTTATAAATATTAATTAATATCTCACACGAGATTGGTACTCGTTACTATAGATCTATAGACATAGATGACCCCAATAACCAACCACTTTGAATTGATTATTATAAAATAAGCAGAATCAATTATCCTCTAGTATTTCAGCCTTGGGATGCAAATTGCAAAGCCTAATAATAGATGGTTGACCAATGACCATCACTCTTAATAAATTACTTTAGATACTCACTCCATTTCCTTGAACCTTCTGCTAAACCTTGGTCCTTTTTCACCTCTGATGAATGAATGAACTGGCTATAATACCAAGTTATTTGATTGATTGCTGGGAATAATTATCTTCTTCTTCAAGGTAATCAGCTGATAAATAGATTTCTTTTTTCATTTATCGTAAAGAGTATTTAATATTCCCCATATGATAACTAGTAATTAGGATCTCATAGCTGATAGCCCACACACTGTCAATTTGTTTCTTTTATTTGTTTTTCCTTACAGATTGTTATTCAAAGCTAAAGAACCACTTGGCGTAGGAGATTAAGCTGTCAGCAGGGCTGTGCTTTATAAGCTTTCATTTACTCTTTTAGCATTCTTGTTATTAGAGATAAAACAACATAAATATCATTTTTGTTGGATATTGGATGGAAACTATAGTCCAGGGATACTTGAACCCAACAAAATCAATCTTCTCCAATGAAATCTCTCCCATAACAAATGGATACAGCTCCTCATCTGAGGAGGAGAATTCCCAGAATCCCGGTTGCCCAGCATACGGATCTCGGGCTGATGGATCCTCACCATCCGAGGGAGAGGGTTTGATAGAAAGCGACCATTCGGATGCGATTTTGAAGTTCATAACCGAGATGCTGATGGAGGAGGAAGACTTGGAGAAGAAGCCGTGCATGCTCCACGACTGCTTGGCTCTCCAAGCCACCGAGAAATCTTTATACGACGCCCTCCACAACAATTCTGATCACAGCCCTTTTGCAGAGCCCGATTTCGAGTCTCTTGTGGGAAATGATGAGTTGCAACCAAAACATAACAGAAGGAGCAGCCATATAGAAAAGAGAGACCGCCACACAGCTGAATGCGGTGAATTTGCGGATCAACCAAGTAACAAGCAATTTGCGAGCAGCATTGCAGACGAACCTGAACCGCTAGAGATGTACGACAATGTGCTGCTGTGTTCAACCACGGACCGCACGCTGAAGCTACAATCCCATTCCCACGCCAAGAAGAAATCACCAATTCACAAGGAAAGATCAAAGAGAGGACGGCCGAGAAAAGAAGGCAAGAAACAAGGGAGCATCGCCTGTGACACGGTTGACCTCAGAAGCCTCTTAGTGCAGTGCGCACAGGCTGTGTCGGCCTTCGACATTCGGACAGCCAACGAGTTGCTTTCTCGGGTGAGGCGGCACTCCTCTCCACGCGGCAACGGCACAGAGAGGCTCGCCCATTACTTTGCAAACGCCATTGAGGCCCGGCTGGCTGGTACGGGGACCGCACTCTACGCTGCCATCATCTCCAAGAGGATATCTGCGGCCGATGCCCTGAGAGCATACAAGATGGTCATCTCAGCCAGCCCTTTCAAGAAGATGTCCAACCTTTTTGCCAACAAGTCGATTGGGAAAGTGACTGGGGGGGCGCCCGTTCTCCATGTCATCGACTTTGGTATCCTTTACGGGTTCCAGTGGCCATGTCTCATCAAGGGCCTATCCGAGAGGCCCGGGGGCCCCCCCAGGCTCCGGATCACGGGTATCGACTTCCCCCAGCCAGGGTTCCGTCCGGCAGAGCGTGTGGAGGACACAGGGCGGCGCCTTGCTAGATACTGTGAGAGGTTTGGAGTCCCATTCGAGTACAAGGCAATGGCGTGCAGGTGGGAGAACGTCCGGGTCGAGGATCTGGGGATTGAAGAGAATGAGGTAGTTGCGGTCAACTGCTTGTACCGGCTTCACAACGTGGCAGACGAGACGGTAATTTCAGACGACAGCCCAAGGGATGCGGTGCTGAAGCTGATAAGGGAGATGAAACCGGGCATATTTGTTCAGGGAGTGGCGTACGGGACGTACAACACGCCCTTCTTCGTCTCAAGGTTCAGAGAGGCACTCTTCCACTTCTCCTCCATGTTTGATATGTTTGAGGAGACCGTGGCAGGGGAGGATGAGTTGAGACAGCTTTTTGAGGAACAAATGTTTGGGAGGGACGTGATGAATGTGATAGCCTGCGAGGGAACAGAGAGGATAGAGAGGCCGGAGACTCACAGGCAGTGGCAAGTTAGGAGTGTGAGGGCAGGGTTCAGACTGCTCCCTCTGGATCAGGAGATTGTGAGGTACGTGAGGGGTAAAGTGAGGAGGGATTATCACAAGGATTTCTCGGTGGATGAGGATGGGGAATGGATGCTGCAGGGATGGAAAGGACGTGTTTCTCATGCCATCTCCTGTTGGGAGCCGCTGCACAACTGATTATTATTATTATTCCTACAGTTTAGATATGTGTCTGTATTGCTATTTTATTTTTCTTATGATACTACTCTTTCACAACTTTTGCTTGGCTCTTGCATTTTTTCTCGTGTGTTCCTTTATTCTCTTTGGCTGTCATGTGTATTGTCTTCTAAATAAACTTCACATATCACCTAGGAAACAGTAAAATAAAATATAATGAAGAAAGGGAGGTAGATATTTGAGCATACACTTTTGGTATGGAGTCATAGGATGGCTCGGTTTATGGAGCTATCCATAGTTATTTACAAATGTAGTATTGACACGTGTCTTGCATTAAATACACTTTGGGCACGTGTCAATACATAAAGTTATAGATGATTCCATAAGAGAGCCATTCGATGGCTCCATAGAATTTATGTTTGAGGTATCACTGTAGGCAGTAATCCTCAATCTGTCAAAAATTTTATATTTGCCTGCATTTTCCAATTTATTAACGGTCCTTATTCCAGTATATTTCTCCGTTTTATGCATATGCCTCTTGGATCTATTGGAGCTTGTTTGTTGCCCACCAACATATCTGTTGGATTCCCACCTTACTTTTCTGCACTATGGGCGGCCCTATGCACTATCAATTTTGATTGATTGCAAATATTTTATCAACGATTTAAAGAATTCAACATACGTGTTTTTTTTTTCTCAACATTTTTCGGGTTTTGACGTATATATGTATGTAGACATAAAAAAATTTAATATTTATTAATTAATATTTTTTTCATTTTTAATAAAAATTTTACATAAATAAATTATTTAATTAATAAAATAAATATCTCTTGCTCATTAAGTCCAACCTTAAGATAAGAAAAGAGATTTTTCTCTTTTCTTTACTAATTGGGTCACGCCGTGCACGCACGGTGGGCTCAAATTTAGTCTAAAAATACAGTGAAAATTTGTCATTTGTTGTAATGATCAGTGAAGTTCATGCCCAAACTTGAAATGATCAGTCAAATTTATACATATTTTTTTGTAAACAATGTTACCAAATTTGATACAAATGAAGTTTATGTTTAATAATTTTTGACAAAGTTTGACTTTCATAAACTCTCTAAATAAGCTTGTACTTCTTGCACAGTTTAAATTAATAACAAAAAAGTACTTGGCGATAAATTTATACATAGTTTTATTGTGTCCATGTTGAGGTTTAAAATTAATGTTCGTATGTTGTTGGGATATAGCCGACTGTTAATTAATTAATAAATAATCATTAGTCATAATTTTGTATTTTTTATTTGCATTTGTTTTTTTTTATTGAACTATTGCATCGACAGGAACAATAAGAAAAACCACATCAAAACGAACCGTAAAACCATCTATATATTAATTTTATATAATGTATTTTAATTTCTCACTTTTTGAATGAAATCTTCGACCGAGTACACATAAAGTCTCCAATTTTCACATTGCTTATTAACAAAATAAGATTCACCATAATAGCCTCACTACACAGCTTTTTGGGTAGTTGTTGCGTATCTTTACATATATTATGTATGTTAACTACATTGTCTCAAAATCCTTTCTCATATTATTGATATTATTTTCTAGATGCCCTCTGAATTCTTCTTCTTTAAATACGCGAAGAGAAGAGTTTCATAAAAGCTCAACACTTATAGTAACTCCATATACGAACATATTTTTTAACATAAGACAATAAATTAAGTAAGACATAAGAATCACAAACACACACACACACGCACACAATTCTGCCACAATTCTGCATTTCTCCATAAATACAAACTACTAAACACTCATATGTGATCAGATATTGTAGCTATCCAATAGGTCAATAACAAACCATCATCAATAGTATTAACATAACAATTTTATTGAACTATTGCATTAATGAGAACGATAAAGTGAACCACATCGGAATGAACTATAAAACCCTATGCATTAACAGTATATAATGTAATTTCACTTCACTTTTTGAATGAATTCTTTAACTGAGCGCATACATGAAGTCTCCAATTTTTACCACATCAGGCGCTCTGTCTAAAGCTTGACAAAATGACCTCATTATGCACAAAGTTTCTAAAAAGGTTGTATCCTTTTCAGTAGTGCTTGTTAACAAAATAATCTTTCACCATGAAGACCTCTCGTTGCACAACTTTTTGGACAGATGTTGCAACTTTACATCCTTTCTCGTGTTATTGCTATTATTCCATACCTGACTTCTGAATTTACCTTTAAAAAAGAAGAGAAGAGTTTCATAAAATCTTAACACTTATAGTAACTCCATATGCAAGCATATTTCTTAACATAAAGGCAATTAATAACATACGCAAACACACAATTTTGCATTTCTCAATAAATAAAAACTACTAAACTCTTCTATGTGATCAATTTCTACAACTATCCAGTGATATTTTTGGCAATTCCTGGAGAAACTCCATAAACATATCCAACAAACCAAAGAATAATCAATATGTGAACAGACACCAAAATAAATTAAGGCCTTATTAGTCCTAACTAGTACAGTCGTGCGATGCACGGGCTTTATTATTTCTGTCTTTTTAAAATGCAATTTTGTTTTTAAATTAAAATTATATAATAGAGGAAAGATCATAACATCAGTTAATTGCATGCTTAAATTAATTATTTTTTATGTAATTTTGCAATTATTGTTATACATGTAGTAATTTTGCAATAAAAAGTGATAGATGTTGTACATGGTGTAATTTTTTATTTTTTTTTATTGCAAACGGCCCACAGAGCCCACATACAGTTCAGTTAATAAAAAAATGATCGAATGGTTGACAATAATCAACTGAAATGTACGCGTGAGATCGACCCTATAATAGCATTTGGTCGGCATTAGGTTTAGCTTTGCCATTTGCGCCGCTTCACTCTTTCCTCTTCCCACGTTTCATCTTCGAAATTTTTGATTCTTATTGAATTTAAGACATGAAATTTGATTTTATTACTTAGTTATGCTTTCTAGCTCAAGTATCATTTCTGATTTTGAATTAGCACACTAAAATTCTGTAATTAGTTAATATATTTATAGTTTTTATTCAGTATTATGTATTCCTATTTTTTTACGAATTATAATTATTTTGATTTCATGTGTAACGCCCTACTTTTATTTGCCGAAAATCAGAAGAAATTTTTTCAAATTTATTTTCTAATCACTTGAGGCGCTACTCATTTTCAAAACGTTTATCAATACTTAACAAAATCTCAATACTCAAACTAATCATCAATCCTCAATTATGAAAAATAAAATTACAGTAATCAATTATGCAAACCAATAATCAATCTATTAATCAATCCAATAATCAATATCCTAGGGAGTACACTCCCTATCAATAATCCATTATCCAATAATAAAGAAAGCAATAATAGCAATATTCAGTTCAAGGCGGAAGCAATATCAATTAATAAGACCACCACTCGTATCCCTCCGCCGTGCCCGCAATACTAACCTGCATCCATGAAGAGTAGGTGGGGATGAGCACAAAAGGAAACAGTAGTTCTCACCACTATGCAGTAAACGTTATCTACAATAATGAAATAGTAATCAATAATCAATAAGGTATGGTCTCAGCATGTATACGAAGCAATAACCTATCCCATTCTCCCATCAATAATCACAATAATCAGACTCATATGCACAACTACGCATAGACTACTGCTAACTATATATCGAATGCCCTCCGGTCCTAAATCGAGTGCCAGCCAGTAGGAGTAAACCACCCCACCGGCCAAGGACTTGCCTTGGTCTTACAATGAGGATAACCAACCGAGGGACGTAAGCCCTGGTCTTACGGCTCTCAAGGGTGACTACCCAACGAGTACGTTCTATAGCTACGGGGACAACCGTTCGACGGTCGGTACAACTCATATCGAAGGTCACATGTTCCACATGGACAAGTAAAACAATAATAACAGTAATAACATTTACAACATAGCCAATTTTAATTCACTTGGATGAGCAAAAGATATAATCACATAACTAGGGTAGTAGGCGAGCTCGGCTCGTCAAGCACCTACAATAGTCAAGATACTAAGATCAATATTTATCTTGACTTCAGAAGAAAGTAACAAATCATACTTAGTCGAACTTGATTCAACTAAGTCGTTTGTGAAGTTCTGTGGACTTGGTACACTCGAACCTAACACTTAGACTCGACGAACACAAACAAAAATTCCACATATAGACTCAGCACGCAAAATGGGGTTGACCGGGTCAAAAACACATATAAGGGTTTGGGAAAACACAAGGAAAGGCTAGGGCGGCTCGGTACGGGCGCTGGGTGGCTCGCTGGCCTGGTCTGAGCACGACTGGGCGTGGTCGGGGCGCAGTCAGGCTCACCGGGTGCGCTGGGAGTCGTGTGCACAGGGGCGCGGGGCAACACTGATGAGAGATCGTGTTTCTTGTCCCAGTTGTGGATAATCGCGCACTAAGGGCCTTCGACTAAACACGATAGGTTGTGACTAAAGACGCACTCAGGGCCTTCTTGTAGACACGGTTGTATGATAAACACGAACTGACGGCCTTGCTTAAACATACGAATGAATAAAACGTTCTTTTTTATTAACCACTCAATCATATGAAAAACAATGGGAGATGACAAGTATTTATAGATCCTAACTTAGTCTAATCCTACTCTAACTAGTAAACTTAAATCATGCAAAAATAGAAATCCTAAGGCAACTAAATATACTAACATCTTGAATTACCATACTAATAAAATCCTAATAATACTAGAAGTCTAATAATATCTTGCTCCAGTTCCTTGCCTTGCACTCCAAGACAATCGGCCCCAAGACCCTTGCCGCCTCATGCGCGCGCCGCCCATCAGCCCTAGGAATACTCGGCCTCGGCGTCGCCCGCGACCGCGTTGCCCAATACTTGTCACGCGCGGTAACGTGCGCGCGCCTTCCACGCGGCATCAGTTGCGCGTGCTTCGCACCCGCCGCCCTTCTCCAGCGCGTCCCAGCCCGTCGCGCAGGTGGCCTCCACGCCCGCCAGCTACCCTTCGCTTCCGCGCTCCGCTGACGCCTCGCACATGCTGCCAGTCTCTGCGCCCCGCTCATTTGCCACTTGCCCAGGTGCGCCCCTTGCCTCGCGCGTACCGCCCAGTGTACCCCATGCTCGCGCATCATCTGCCCGATGCGCGCCCGTCCCTTCACATCCGTCCGCCGGCCCGCAGCAATCACCCGCGCGCGCTAACCACCCATCTTCCACCCCTCGTGCGCCATTCCTTTTAGCCTCCAAGCGCCATGCACGCCGCTTCCTCGCACACAGTTTGCACCATTCGCCTATCTTGCCCGACACTACACACTCGGCATCGGCCCAACCTTCATCCACGCGTGTACTTGCCGTGCGTCGCTTCTTTGCACGTCTAGCCTTGCTCTTCTTAGTGCGTGCTCGTGCTCTCTTCCCACAACCTCTCGGCCAATCTCGCCTATAAGTGGGCCAATATTCTCGGATTTGCGACTCTTCTAGCCCGCTTTCGAGCCAATTCACGAGGTCATCGTAGGACTCGTCCTCGGGCTCGCTCGGGTCAATGACCATATCTTCATCATTTTCGTCCTCTTTGAGTACTTCCTTGTCCTCAAGGATGATGAAGTTGACCACGTCGATATCCTCGTCCTCCTCATCAGGTGATTCTCCCGGGTCCTCAGTTTGCAGCTTGATTCTTTTCCTAGAGCGTCCATACTCCATAGTACCTCTCTTGTAATCGGTAGTGACAGGACCAAGAGTTTCCATCCACTGGACACCTAACACCACATCCGTTGCCTTCAATGGTAAGGCATTAAGATCAATCTCCAACTCTTGGCCTTAGGCTAGTATCGGGACCTTCTTGAACAGCATGTAACCTCTAATTTTCTCCCCATTAGCCACCTTGACCCCAAATGGCTTTACCCTTGTAAATGGTAACTGCATCTTCTTAGACAGCTCCTCGTCTATGAAATTTAGAGTGGACCCGCTATCAACCAACACATCAACTAGTCCCCCTAGTATCTCGGTCGTGAAGCTAATCATTTTTTGCCCTCTCTTTTTGCTTCTAACCACATGCAACAATGTCTCTTCCCGCTCCTCGGGTTTGTATTCTTCTTGGTCTCGCTTTTCTTCGGAATCGATCTCAAGCAAATAAACTTGTTTAGCCACACATCGATGCCCTGGCGTAAACCTCTCGTTACAAGTAAAGCATAGACCCTTCTCCATCCGCCTTTGGATCTTTTCGGTAGTGAGCCTCCTTATGTTGCTTGCTGTACAAGCTCCTTCTTCCACTTGCTTGGTCTTGGCCCGTGGGGGCCGCTCGTCGACCGCCGCGCTCGCGCGCCGTGCGGCCCTCGCCACTTGTGGCCTTGCCGCACCGCCACTAGGTGGTCCTCATGTAAGCGCGCCGACTTCATGGCCACCCGTGTTGACCGCGGCCTATCTAGCCTTACTTCGGCCGCCAACTCAGCCTTAAGTCCTCCAATGAACACGCCTACTAGCGCACTTTCGGGCCAATCTCGGACCCTACTAGCAATCTGCTCAAACTCTTGTTGTTAATTGCGTAGACTACCAACTTGGCGTATGCTTGACAAAGCCTCATCATAATCATAGTAGTCGCTAGAACCAAATTTCGTGATGAGTTCTGGCTCAATGCCTCTCCACCGCATGCGCTCGTCCTTGTTCTTGTGCAACATCCATTGCCACCAAACATTAGCTTCACCGTCTAAGTGAAAGGCGACGATTTGTACCCTCTCGTTCCTTGGCACTTCAGTGATATCAAAGTACTGCATACCCGACTAAGCCACGCATATGGATCTGCTCCCATGAAGGTCAGTATGGTGAGCTTTGGTCGTGTGTACGCGCGCTCCTCGTGCTGTTGCTGGTCCTCGCGGTACCGCCGATCGTCGCGCTGGTAGGTCGCGCGCGATGAGCGTGTCCTACGGGACCGCCGGTCGTCGTCCTCTCGCTCAGTCTCGGCGCTTCTCGACTCCATGGTGGACCGTGTCGCCTGGCTTCTTCGCGAATGGTGGGTGATGCACGTGAGTTGCCCGGCAAGATCATGCACCATGAGCTCAATTTTGGCCAAGTTCTCGTTAGTCGTGTGATGACTGTCGTAAATGGTCTTCAAAACCTCTCCTCCAACGACTCAATTCTCTCACGATTTGAAAACATATTTTTTTTATACTCTCAAAATTTACGAAAAAGAAGAGGAAAAGTTCGAAAAAATAAGAAGAAAAATTCGAACAAGAGGATGGGAAAATTCAAAAAAGAAAAAGAAAAGATAGACAAGAATCACGATTGGACACTCTCAACGAAAGCACCAATGATGAGAGATCGTGTTTCTTGTCCCGGTTGTGGATAATCGCGCACTAAGGGTCTTCGACTAAACACGTTAGGTTGTGACTAAAGACGCACTCAGGGTCTTCTTGTAGACACGGTTGTATGATAAACACGCACTGACGGCCTTGCTTAAACACACGAATGAACGAAATATTCTTTTCTATTAACCACTAATCATATGAAAAACAATGGGAGATGACAAGTATTTATAGATCCTAACTTAGTCTAATCATACTCTAACTAGTAAACTTAAATTATGCAAGAATAGAAATCCTAAGACAACTAAATATCATAACATCTTGAATTACCATACTAATAAAATCCTAATAATACTAGAAGTCTAATAATATCTTGCTCCAATTCCTTGCCTTGCACTCCAAGAAAATTGTCCCCAAGACCCTTATCGCCTCATGCGTACGCCGTCCATCAGCCCTAGGCCAACTCGGCCTCGGCGTCGCCCGCGTTTGCATTGCCCAATCCTTTTCGCGCGCAGTATTCTCCAGCGCGTCCAAGCCTGCCGCGTGGATGGCCTCCACGCCTGGCAGCTCGCCTTCGCTTCCGCGCTCCGCTGGCACCTCGTGCGTGCTGCAAGTCTCTGCGCCCTGCTCATCTGCCGCGTGCCTAGGTGTGCCCCTTACCTCGCGCGTACCATGCAGCGTACCCCATGCACGCGCATCATCTGCCCGATGCGCGCCCGTCCCTTCGCATCCGTCTGCCTGCCCACAGCAATCGCCCGCGCGCGCTAACCACCCATCTTTCACCCCTCGGGCGCCATTCCTTTTATCCTCCAAACGCCATTCACGCTGCTTCCTCGCACACAACTTACACCATTAGCCTATCTTGCCCGGCACTACACACTCATCGGCCCAACCTTCATCCTCGCGTGTACTTGTCGTGCGTCGCTTCTTTGCACGTCTAGCTTTGCGCTTCTTAGTGTGTGCTCGTGCTCTCTTCCCACGATCTCTCGGCCAATCTCGCCTATAAGTGGACCAATACTCTCGGATTTGCGACTCTTCTAGCCCGCTTTCGAGCCAATTCGCGAGGTCATCGTAGGACTCGTCCTCGGGGTCGCTCGGGTCGATGACCACATCTTCATTATTCCCGTCCTCTTCGAGTACTTCTTTGTCCTCAAGGATGATGAAGTTGACCACGTCGATTTTCTCATCCTCCTTGTCAGGCGATTCTCCCGGGTCCTCAGTTTGCAGCTTGATTCTTTTCCTCGAGCGTCCATACTCTATAGTACCTCTTGTAATCGGTAGTGACGGGACCAAGAGTTTCCAGCCACTGGACACCTAACACCACATCCGTTGCTTTCAATGGTAAGGCATAAAGATCAATCTCGAACTCTTGGCCTTAGGCTAGTATCGGGACCTTCTTGAACAGCAAGTCACCTCTAAGTTCCTCCCCATTAGCCACCTTGACCCCAAACGACTTTACCCTTGTAAATGATAACTCTATCTTCCTAGACATCTCCTCGTGTATGAAATTTAGCATGGACCCGCTATCAATCAACACATAAACTAGTCCCCCTAGTATCTCGGCCGTGAAGCGAATCATTTTTGGCCCTCTCTTTTTGCTTCTAACCACATGCAGTAATGTCTTTTCCCGCTCCTCGGGCTTGTATTCTTCTTGGTCTTGCTCTCATTCGGAATCGATCTCAAGCAAATAAACTTGTTTAGCCGCACATCGATG
The DNA here is from genome assembly GCA_902706635.1 of Striga hermonthica. Taxonomy (NCBI): domain Eukaryota; kingdom Viridiplantae; phylum Streptophyta; class Magnoliopsida; order Lamiales; family Orobanchaceae; genus Striga; species Striga hermonthica. The sequence continues at coordinate 1,871,690 of CACSLK010022181.1, read as the reverse complement.
CCCTGGCGTAAACCTCTCGTTACAAGTAAAGCATAGGCCATTCTCTCTTCGCCTTTGGATCTCCTAGGTAGTGAGCCTCCTTATGTTTCTTGTTGTGCGAGCGCCTTCTTCCACTTGCTTGGTCTCGACCCGTGGGGGCTGCTCATCCATCGACGCGCTCGCGCGCTGTTGTAAATATTTTTCCGGAGTAGAATCGAAAGATTCGAACACTGGGTCGTGTCTCTCGAGGAAGGTTAGCCGGATTACTTTGTACGATTATTCAAACACAAAAAAAGAAAAATAAAAGAAATTAAATTCCTAAACATGCTAATTCAGAGATTGGATTGGTATCAATTATCAACTACTATGAAATTTAAATAAGCAATAAAATTAGCAAGCAACAACGCAAAATAAGAGGATTTTAAGGAGCTAGGGAGTCGGGGATATCCATTTCGGTTTGAAATCCAATTATCTGGAAAGCGATTGTTCGGCTAAATGACTCGAATAACTTACTTGCTCATAGACTCGTTCCCAATAACTGTTCGTAACAAGAGAACAAACATGAACGGCAAATTAACGATTCATTTAACACCTAGGCAATACAGTTACGAACAAGCCTAGTTTATACGATTCTAAATCGATCAACACCTCCCCTTTCAGATCTAAGAGCCGATTAAATAATCCTAGACGATGGTTAATCAACTAGTCCATATAGAGTTATCAACATCACATGAGAATTAATCAAATTCAATCAAAGATTAATTGGAAATTGAAGTGTCACCCTTCAACAATTCTCAACATTCAAGCATAAATCGAAACCCTAATTACGAATAAATCGCTTAAATTGAACAATCGACGAACTTAATAATCGAACATGAATCCAAAACATCATCCCTTATTCTCTAGCAAATCGGATTAGTTACTCATATCGAAATCAACAACACCAATCAAATTAACCCAAGCAAACATTTCCATGGATAAGACGAAGAGAATAACTTGCGATTAAAATGAGATCGAAAGCCGAATCCGAAATACAAGCTTAATCCGAAAAGCAAGAGCAAAATCCAATGTAGAATCCTTGATCACGATAAAAACGATGAAAGAAAGGTGAAAGACGAGAGAAAAGATGAGAGAATAGGGTTTTTTAATGTTCAGTCGTGAATCATCCCGATCGAGAATCACGATCTCTTATTTATAGTAATAGGCTAAAGTAGGAAAAAATTCATGGCACAGCGTGGCACTAATCTCATTGCGGCGTGGCATAGAAGCTCATCGCGGCGTGGCATGAGGAACAACATGGCAGACGGGTTGCACCGCGGTGCGGCAGTGAATCCTGGGACCTCTGTCCATCTTGTGGCGTCGGCACGGCGTGGTGGTCGTCTTCTTCACGGCGTGGCAGGTCATCGCGGTACGGTAGGGAGCAGTGGCGCGGCGTGGCAGCTGCAACGGCGCGACGCCTGGGACCATGGGAGACTCTGTCCATCACGTGACGGCATCGCGGCGCGGCGGCCTTTCTTCTTCACGGCGCGGCACTCCGACACGGCGCGGAGGGGGTGAGGGATCTTCTGTCCAAATTGTGGCAACGTCACGGCGTGCTGGTGAGTTCTGTCGTGGAGGATAAAGTGCAGCTGCGTGCAGGTGGAGCAGCTGGAAGAGATCTTGCGACGGCGGTGTCTTCTCGGATCGGGAGGAGAGCTTTGGTGGGTACTCATGCATGGTGTTGCGATGATAGGTGGTGAACGGACGCCGGAGAGACATCTCTTAGCAGTTGGAGAGACTTCGGGGCGTGGTGCATGGGTGATAGCACGTTCCTTGTGTCGCTTCATGTCCCGGGCTCGGTTGCGCTATGGTGCTTACCAAAATAATTTCCTGCCCCATATCAAAACGATCACCTGCACAACACTCAGGACGACAAGAACAAAGAAAACCTAAAAATAACCGAAAAAACACAGAAAGACTCAAGATAGAGGACGACAAGGAACAAAACACAAAACGAACTAAAAATTAAAAAAAAGACCTATATGGGGAAAAAAAGAAAGGCAAAAAGACAATGAAAAATGCAACAAAAATGGGACAAACAACTCCCCCACACTAAAACCTTTGTTCGTCCCGAAAAAAAAAGACACGAAAACAAGAAAACGAGCATGGATCACAGTTTCAAATAAGACGAGCCTCAGATTAATTAACTTTGCCGAAGGGATTTCCATTGACCAGTTATGTATATCTCAATTCACTCGAATGCAACATTTTGAAGAGACAACTCTCAAGCATGGAAATATAATATATGTATGCTTCACTCGGTTTTCTTTCATGAATATAAAACTGTGACGCTCAAATTGGTCGATCATGCATCAACATAAGCTTGCTTATTGTCTATTCATACTCTAAAACAATCAAAATAATGAATTTGCAAATCAAGGGGACTTCGGAGTTGCAGTGTCGGCATCACAGGGAGGACAAATATAGGGATAAAGTGGCTCAAATAAACAATCAAACCCTCGAGCATATAAATAACTTGAGCACCTTACCACTAATCCAACATCAACATGATACTAACCATTCCCATCAAGACTCAATACAACACTCGCATATGCTCAAACTGAATTGCACTTCAAGTACTCGACTATTTATTCTTTTTATTTTTAGGGAGATTGCTCTTTTTAACAAGACTGAAACATCAGGACGACATTCTCTAGGTTTAGACATTGGAGGTCATCTAAGTTTCCTAGAGTGGTTTCCCAATACTCATTACTCGTGAAAAACTCACAAGCAAGCGGAGTAGAATCTTTCAGTTCGTCTTGCGAATTCCCACTTTTTATTTTTTATATTATTTTTTTATATCAAGCACCCAAAATGCAACTCAAACAAATTATACACCTTCTCCAAACACATATTAGAAGCTCCGTCATCATAACTAATGCATTGTCAAATCTTCAAATAATTCAATCAAACCGGTTGACAAGAAGTACAGTTTAAGGCTCAACGGCTACTAATGGAAATATAATCTCAAGGGTCAATGAAAAAGGCTAACGAGCAATGTCAAAGAAATGCCTCAATCATATTCACAAAACACTACTTCAATCAATTCATTTCAAAATAAACTCAAAGCAAGTTCTGATCAACAAGAATTCGACCAATATCTCTCAAGAAACAAAATAAGGCACAAACCCTCACATAAGGTAAATAACGTCCAACAAAACAACACATGAAGTTCATCAAGGCATACTGGTCGTGATCATCATCACATCTCCTCAACATCATCTACAATCCTCAACAAATCTTAAAATTCACCATAATCCATACTAAAAAACACACAAACTGACTCAAGACAAAACACTCAAACAAAAGCAGAAAATAAAAAACACCCTAAAAGACCTAGACCTGATCAACCATATAAGCACATAATCATGTAAAAACTCCCCCACACTGAAAACCGAACAATGTCCCCATTGTCGACTTTCAGTGCAAAGAAAGTCAACCAATATAATCAACAAACATAAAAACCAAGACAGAAAAACTAAAACAAAAACGAAAATAAAGAGAAGGGAAAAGATACAAACGTACTGGGCACAGTGACTAGACTAGTCACTGTGATTCCGGTGGTGCTGGCAGAGGGTGGAGGTAGTCCGGCCCCGAACAGCGGCGGGCCTCTGTCAAGTCAACTCTTTCGTCCCATTGGGATCGGGACAACTCTCTGGAAGTATGTAGGGGAGGAGTAGAGTGGCGGTCGGTACGGCGTCCTTTCTCAGATACAGCTCGGTCCTGCAATGACCTCTTAGCATGCTCTCGCATGCACGCTTCCTCAATCAGCTGCTCAATCGCCCTGAGGTAGGCACACTCTTCAACCAAATTCGTCTGCGGCTCAGGCTTGGTCTCTCGAACAGAAACGACAATGGTCTCGCCTAATACTGTCATGCTCGCCGTCCCCTTTCTCACATCGATAACCATGCTCGTGGTCGCCATGAAGGGTCGTCCGAGGTGGATGGCGTGCTCCTTACCATTTTCTTGCACACTTCCCATATCAAGCACGACAAAATCCACAGGGACTATCAGCTTCCCCACTCGGACAAGAACATCCTCCATAATCTCTTCAGGTTGACGGAATGAACAGTCTGCAAGCTGTAGGCATCTTGGTCGGCTTCAACCCCCCAAACCCGAGCCTACAATAAACCGCTAGTGGCATGAGGTTAATGCCGGCTCTTAGATCAAGAATCCCCGAGACCTCCTTCTCATTCCCGAAGGCCATAGTGATCACGAAGCCTCCGGGATCCTTTTCTTTCTTCGGTAAGTCCTTCTAGAAGACACTCGCCGCTTTACATACAATCACTTACTCACCATTCTCAAACCTCTTTTTGTTCGTGGCCACTTCTTTGAAGAATCGTGCATAGGCCGAAACTTTCTTCAACACATCGGGGGGCGATAAGTCATCCTTGGTCTTAACCAACATTGCATGAAGGTCTCGAATCATCCGGCGGTCTTCTCTTCCAAAAGCCGGCTCGGGAAAGGGATTTCGTTCTGTAAGGATTTGAGGATCTGTGAAGGGTAGACTCGGGTGGCAGTGTCATTAGGGTCTCGGCTTTTTGTTCTTTCTTCCTCGGGTCCTCGGGCTCGGGCATAAGCACTGTCACTGATTTCGCGTGCTCCGACTGGCTCGGCAACTTCCCTTTGTCCATTTCAGTCTCGATGTTCCCAACCCGTGTGGCCAACTGGCTTACATGCATCTCGAGACGCTTAATGGATGCATCTTGATTGGTGATGAAGTTCAGAATCTTATCGAGCTTATCGTCCATGCCCGGTGGGGTTGGTCCCGTTTCTGGTGCTGGCAGCCTTAACATTCCCCTCGGTTGCTGCTGCTGGGGGGCAAAGTTGGTTTGAGGTGGCTGCTGATAGTGGTTATTGGCCCACAAGAAGTGAGGGTGGTTTCGCCACCCCGGGTTGTATGTTTTCGAATAGGGGTCATTCTCAGCCCGGTTCTGATAACCCTGCAATGCATTAACCTCAATATTCTGGCCTCCGTAGCCCGGCTCGACAGCCGATGGGCACACTTCTGAACTGTGTCCCTGCACTCCACATGTACCACAAACATTCACCGCCATCGTCTAAATCGGTGAGAAACTTCGAGCATTCAATAACCGCATCTGCTCCGTGAGCTCGGCTAACTGTTGGGCCATGGCATTATTTCTCGAGCCAACCTCATTCACTGCACACCTCTTCCCTCTGACACTTTTCTGAGACGAGTTAGCACTCATTGTCTTATAGATAGCAATTATCTCTTCAGCCGTCCTGGCCCCGATATCCCCTTCGGCTGCATTATTCACCATGTATTACAGGTTCTGGTGGAGAGAGTCGTAGAAGCAATTTGCTAGAAGCCCCGGGGCGAGGTTGTGGGGCGGGCACTGCCTCTGAAGGTCCTTGAAGCGTTCCCAAGCCTCGTGAAGAGGCTCGTGTGGCAGTTGGGCGAAGGAGACTATCTGAGACCGGATGTCTTGGGTCTTCTAGTGGAAATAGTACTTCAGGACGAATTTAGCATAGACGTCTAGCCAAGTTGTGAGAGAATCTGGGCGAGGGTCATGAACCACGCCTTGGCCTGGTCTTTTATAGTCTCCGAGAAGCACCGCATTTTAAATTGGTCCTCAGTCAACCCGTGCAGAGGAAATGTCTGGAGGACGTTATAAAACTCCCGGATGAAGTGGAGTGGGTCCTCGTTGGCGAGCCCGTGGAACGATGGGAGCTGATTGTAGTGGACCATTTTCAGCTCATAGTTGGGAGCGGCTTGTGGCAACCGAAGGCAAGATGTTACTAGCCCGATCATGGGTTGAGCCAGGTTCCGGAGGATGTTGCGAGGTGGTTGTTGTTGTTCTGCCATGTTCGAATTACTCCCCTCGGATGACTTGGGAGAAGGTTCGCATTTTTCGGGTGATTCCAGGGTCAGCTCCTCCAATAGCTCGCTCAGGCTCTCGTTGAACGGTTTGTCGATAAGAGATAGTATACGTCCACTCCTGGTACACATACACTAAGACAAACAACGGGTTATGAGTACCAATGATAAACAAAGGAAAATAAAATGAAAACAAGAGAGAACAAAGAACTAACACCTGAACAAATAAAAAGAAACAAGAGAAACACAGAAAAAATAAAAAGAATAAGCGCACAAAATAGACCTAAACCTTCCCCGGCAACGGCATTAATTTTATTTTGTAAATATTTTTCCAGAGTAGAATCGAAAGATTCGAACAACGGGTCGTGTCTCTCGAGGAAGGTTAGCCGAATTACTTTGAACGATTATTCAAACACAAAAAGGAAAAATAAAAGAAATTAAATTCCTAAACATGCTAATTCAGAGATTGGATTCGTATCAATGATCAACTACTACGAAATTCAAATAAGCAATAAAAATAGCAAGCAACAACGCAAAACAAGAGGATTTTAAGGAGCTAGGGAGTCGGGGATATCAGTTTCGGTTTGAAATCCAATTATCGGGAAAGCGATTGTTCGGCTAAATGACTCGAATAACTTACTCGCTCATAGACTCGTTCCCAATAACTGTTCGTAACAAGAGAACAAACATGAACAGCAAATTAACGATTCGTTTAACACCTAGGCAATACAGTTACAAACAAGCCTAGTTTATACGATTCTAAATTGATCAGCACCTCCCCTTTCGTATCTAAGAGCCGATTAAATAATCCTAGAAGATGGTTAATCAACTAGTCCATATAGAGTTATCAACATCACACGAGAACTAATCAAATGCAATTAAAGATTAATTAGAAATTGAAGTGTGACCCTTCAACAATTCTTAACATTCAAGCATAAATTGAAAACCCTAATTACGAATAAATCTCATAAATTGAACAATCGACGAACTCAATAATCGAACATGAATCCAAAAAATCATCCCCTATTCCCTAGCAAATCGGATTAGTTACTCATATCGAATTCAACAACATCAATTAAATTAACCCAAGCAAACATTTCCATGGATAAGACGAAGAGAATAACTTACGATTAAAACAAGATTGAAAGCCAAATCCGAAATACAAGATTAATCCAAAAAGCAAGAGCAAAATCCAATGTCGAATCCTTGATCACGACAAAAACGATGAAAGAAAAGTGAAAGACGAGAGAAAAGATGAGAGAATAGGGTTTTTTAATGTTCAGTCGTGAATCATCTCGATCGAGAGTCACGATCTCTTATTTATATTAGCAGGCTAAAGTCGGAAAAAATTCTTGGCACGACGTGGCACAAATCTCATCGCGGCGTGGCATGGAAGCTCATCGCGGGGTGGCATAAGGAACGGCGTGGCAGACGGTTTGCACCGCGGCACGGCAGTGAATCCTGGGACCTCTGTCCATCTTGTGGCGTCGTGATACGGAAGTGGTCATCAACCCCGGTGAGTCCGACAATGATGATGGCGATGATCTTGATATTTGGTTGGAAAATATGTTGGAGGCGCCATCTAGTCCTATTTACCGGCCATCATGTGTACAAGATTGGCCAAAAGGTTGTGGGCCAAAGCTGGAGTCGAAGGTGAGGAAACGGACGACCAAGAGACAACGCAAGGCAAGGGCCCGAAGAGCAAGCCAATGTAGGTGCGAACCTTGTGCAAAGAAAAGACAAGCTCAAAAGAAGGAGGCTAAAAGGCGGGGTTTGCGATGGGAGAAGGATGGTTGGTGGATACCGGCGGACGACTGTGTGAGACTGAAAGGTTGGGACCCATTGCCCGAACCAATGAAGGTGGCCGCCGACGAGAAGAAGGACGGCGAGCGGCTAATAGGCGAAGGGCGCGCATCGGCCCATGATGCGCGTGGATGGGCGGAGCAGGATCATGCGTGCGGGAGTTCGATTGGGGGGCGAGTCGCGGACGTCGACTGGGACGTATTGGCATATGGCGGTAACGCGCGGGCGTCG
>CACSLK010022181.1:1747115-1760800 GCA_902706635.1 Striga hermonthica | reverse complement strand
GCATATAACAAAAGAAACGACGCTACTAGAATATTCGATCAACCACTTCAACTCAACGCCAAACGAAATCACCATCAATCGCACAAAATCACATAATAACACATACGTATAAGCATAAAATAATAGGGAATCAAGCCATCGATACCATTCTCGGGAAGGACACTTGAAAGCGAGTTGAAAGAGGGGCTGTCCGAAGTCGGGAGAAGACCGGGACGGGGCTGCTGGTGAGCGGCTGTCTCCGACGGGACTCCACGGGACTCGACGGCTAAGCTTCGGCTCGTTCTAAAGTTGTACGGGTGATCAGCGGAGGTTGGACAGTAACGAACGGGTCCCGACGACGGTGCTGCGGAAACATAAATGTCGGGGCCCGACGGTGGCTTTCGGTTCATTGCGAGGGCTCGCGGAGGAGCTGGGACTCACCGGAGGGCCGCTGGAGGCTTGCTGTGAGGTGAACGGGCGGCCACTCTCAAGTTTGCCGGCGAGGGCTGATGGGGAATCGAATGAACAGCCCAAACCCGCTGCTCTTCACGGCGGCCCGCTGTTGGCGGAGATGGAGTCACGCGACTGAGAAGGGTTCGCCAGCGGTGACTGGAATTTGATCGATGATTGCCGGCAAAACTTGACGGAAAAGACTGGCGTTGCCCACTGACCGACGTGGGGTTCCCTTATCTGACAAGACGATCGATGGCCCGGTACTAGGTGAAGAAGAGTCACTGCTCGAGAAGCTGATAAAATTGCGATGGTGAAGGTTGGGATCGATGGGTTTGGACGAATATTCAGTAAATTCTCTGACATTTCTCTGATTTGATCGAGACCGGTGAATTGTTTGATAGAAGAGAATAAAATTCTCGATTCAGTGATGTCGGCTCGAGAGAGAGAGAGGAGATGGGACGAGGGTATGAGCTACGATTGTTCTTAAAGATCAAGGGGTTTGTTGTAACTGCACGAGAAAATTGGGGAGAACTCCTTCCGTTGCTGCAAATTCGCAAGAGAGATCGGGGAGATGTGGAGAAGAACTGTTCAACATATCTGTGCAAGGAGATGGAGAAAATGGGCCAAGATGACTTAACAAATTTGGGCCAAAATTAGTTCTTGGGCTGGAATATAAAGTTTTAGGGAAAAGGGCCGAGAACATCCAGTAATTTGGGCCGAGTATCAAACTCAAGGCTTGATTGGAAAAATGGTTCGATTAATAGCAACATGAATAATACCGAGGGATTATCGAATTACTAATCGATTGACGACAAACAAAATAATAGAGGTAGACGACTTATTAGATTAATTGGACTAGGACATCTAATCAAATAATAATAAGTCTAAACGGAGTCGAGCAATTACAAAAATAGTACGTAATTCAAAATAACATGCAATAATTCATATAATCCGAAAAAAATACTTAATTCAAACAAGAACGAGAATTACCTTACGCGGTGAAACCGAAATCGCTGGACGACGAGCGTTTTAAAAATAAAACTAACTAGTACTTAAATATATTAATTAAGTACCAATTATGACGATTTCAATGCCAATAATAATAAAACAATACAAGTAAATAAACTCGATAAATAGAATAATATGATAAATTCTATAAATTGAACGGGGCCTTACAATTATATTTTTATTTGTTTTTTTTTATTGATTATTTGCCTTTGCGTTATTTGTTTGCCAGTTATGATTGAAATATTAAATTTTTTTGGCGATTTTCGGTTTAATCGCGTAAATGGACTTTTAATCCATTTCAGCCCGTTTCTTCGCATTTTAATATTTCTGCATAAAGTTCTTATATTTTTGGTCCATTTAATCTCAATGTCAAGGAGTAAAACGTGCATGCTTTTAGAATATATTATATTCATTTAACTTTTAGAATTTAAATTTCCTTTGGGATTAAGTATAGATAATTTGGACCAGCTTATGGATTTCCTCCTTGACCGTTTGGAGAGGATCAAATTAAGCCGTTATATTTGCTATTTATGACATTTTATGCCTTCTTGATTGACCTCATAAATTTTTTTAAGTAAATCCTCTCATTGTCTCCTAATAAAAACGTCATTAGCCTCTCATTATTCACTTAGTGGAAAAATGAAAATTCCTTCCTCTTCCTAAATCCCTCAAACCATCAGAAAAATCAGTGACTAAAACACCAAGCAATCATCCCTTTAATCATCCTCCACCCGCTACCCTCGATCTGTCCCAGTCCACGTGAGTCGACGTTCACCATCGTCGGGGAGTTCCAACCGCCCGTACGTCGTCGGTTTCATTGCAGCAGTCCGACACCAATCAACGAAGAGCTTCTTCTTTCGTTGGGTTCGTCGAGGTTTCGTCCCGTTCGTTCTGCCTATTTTTGAACCCAGCTTGTAGATTCGTTGAAGTCGGGTAAACCGAGTCAAACCTTCTCTTTATTTTGTTCATAGCATGATCTGTTGATTATAGGAGTTATATTTAGTCCGTTTTTTCCGTTTCGTTTATAGAGATTAGATTCGTGTATTTTTATCGTGGATAATCGGAACTCTCGTACTTTCTCTCGTTTGCGAAAATCGGACTTTTAGTTGTTGTGGTTAAACCATTTAGTTTGGAGCTGGACCAAAACGTTTGAGTTTCGATTGTTTGAGGATTTCAGTATTCATTTCATTTATATACATTCATATCCATTTGTTTGTTCTCTTTTGAAATTGGTGTTTGATTGGAGTTATTTGCTTCCTGTTATTCAACAAAATTTCAAGAAAAATTTATAAAATTTTATTCAAGTTAATCTTGATTTATTTCCTGAGTCTTAGCAAATTTTGGTTCCGTGCATCTAGTTGTGTCGACCTTTGAACTTGTTTCCTTTACCGAACTGTTAATTTTTTTTTTAAAATCCAGAACCCAAATATTGAGCTGTGTGTCATGTGGAAGGAAAAGTTGAATTTTAATGTGATATTGTAGCTGTGAGTTTTATTAGGATATGTTGATTTTGAAGCAAATTGATCTTGTGTGTGTTGTGAGTTGTTAATAGTGTATTTTATTAAAAACTGAAGAAAGAGTGGTGAGATATTAATTTTTATGTTGCTGTAGGGATTATTTTTAATTTTTTTTTTATTCCCAATCCTCAAGTCTTTCTCACCCTTAATTATATTTATATTAGTAATAATATTTTAGTATATCTCACGTTTAGCCAATTTTTGAGTTGTCCGATTCGTTTTTCGTGTCGAAACCATTGTTAACCTTTCTAGATTATTTTTCCAAGTGTTCGTTTAAAATCCGAGAGTTCCAAGTTCCACAAAATTCCACGAGCTACTTAGTCGATAATTATTTTCGACTAAGAGTGAATTCTCATTTTAAATTCCCGACTTCAAGATAAATATTTTTAAAATATTATCTTGATTAATCTGTAGGTGTTTGAGGAGTCGAGCCTCAGCCTACCAGCAGCTGATTGTTTGATTCATCTACTAAACTGATCAGGTGGGTGTTGATAAACCTTACCATGTATGTTAATTTTTATAAATGCTTGGCTTGATAATCAATGTATGCGTGTGAACCGGTAGTCTATGAGGCCTAACTCTAGTCTTTAGAGAGCTTAGTCCGTGTGACAGTACGTCTACGGTTGCTCCCGTCTTTTTCATATCGACGGCTCCCGTCTTTTTCGTGGGGACGACTTATTTCCTCTCTTTTTTCGAGATTGATAGGTTAGGTGTGATCACATGAGCGTGGCTGTGTTTAGGGAGGGTAGACTAGTCGATTTGTGTTCATGCTGCGATTATGATTTTAAGTCTTTATATTAATTATACTGCATGGTATTCCCACGGTGAGCAAGTGTTCGCTCACCCCCACTTTTATATCTCTTTTCAGGTTGAGCTGGTGGCCGTGGCATTAAGACGAGCGAGGCAGGGTCATTATGTGTTATTGAACTGTTTTACCTGCTTCCGCTTTTATCTAATATCTATTCTCTTGTCAGCATGATTATTTTGTTTTTACCATGTTTGGGATTTGAACTTGGAATTTTATTATATTATGATTATTGAATTATTTTATATGGCTGAATATCTGTTAGAGCATGATTGATTGTAGACATGAGACGAGTTCTGATCTAGATGGTTGTTTCCCCATTTAGTTAAGTGTGATCTTAACTGTGGTTATGTGAATTTTCGAGTAGCGCTCGTTATATAAATCTTTAAATTGATTTTTGAAAAATAAACTCTGATATTGACTTTGGAAAAATAAATTGGTACTTTTCACCTAAAAATAACGGGGCGTTACAAGCCATATGCATCTTGTGCATGTTGTAGTTCAACCAGAACTGATCAAAGCTCTTCGGCAGAGATTGGAGCATGATATCAACCTGGGTTTCCCCGTCGATAAAACCTCCCATAACCTCAACCTCATTGAGTAGCGCCATAACCTTGATAGCATGCTCCCTTACGGGTGTGCCCTCTACCATGCGCGTAGTCATCAGAGCACTCATGGCCCCTTGCCTAGCAGCCCTAGACTGGTGTCCGAACAGATTCCTGAGATTGAGAAGTATATCTGCCGCAGTGTTCATAGACTGATGTTGATGTTGAAGAACATTTGACATAGATGCCAAAATGTAACACTTCGCCATCTCATTAGCCTTTTTCCACAGGGCATACTCCACTTTCTCCTCCTCAGGAGCATCAGCCGTGGGCTCTGCCAGGCAAGCCTCAGTAATCGCAAACTTATAACCCTCAGCAGTCAACACAATGTCTAAGTTACTCTTCCAATCAATGTAATTAGGACCAATAAGTTGATTTTGTTTTAGAATGACAGATAACAGATTGAACAACATGATGAATATTTGAGAAACACGAAAATAATTTTACAGATTAAACACATTTGAATTTAACTTATAATATTGATATCCTCAAAACAATATTAACTTAAATTCACTGACATCTCAAAACACCGAGAGTTAATGCATGATGCGAGGGCAACTCTACACAACTCAACATTCGCAAGAGAAGGGCTTTCAAAGGCCCATTAATGTCCATAAGTTAAAACTAAATTCATGACGAATGAAATTAATAGTCGGTCTCCATTTGGCCATGCAATAAATTCAGGGACCCCGAGGGGAGTAATAAATAAATAGCATTCTAAGTGAATCCCATTTCTCGATCCTGAGTTCAAACGAATTCGATTATACGTCATCCGAGTGGAAGCCCGTACTCTCTCATAAGACTCCCTCTAATCGTCTAATTAGAAATTCGTCCTGGTAATTTCCTACAATTAATTTTAGCAATGTCACCCGAGGGGGAAGCCCATAACCGCAATTAATTGATTTACCGACAAATTAGAAATGGAGGTCTTAGGAATTTTACAATTAACTTTAATTTAAAGTCCCTTCTCAAACTTAGTATAATTTAAATGAGGATTTTTACTTATTTAAATCCTTATGCAATTCTAAATTAATCCTATGTAAATGCAATAATTAATTAACATGCATAATTAAATGTGGAATTCTAAATTAATCCCATGCAAGTACAATAATTAATTAATATGCATAAATAAATAAATAAATAAATAATGGCATAATGAATTTAAATAAATAAATAAATAAATCTACTATTATGGCCATTAAATATTGAGTTCCCATAAACAAGGAAACCTTGTATATTCTTTCCCTGTTCAACTGGAACTCCCCCCGCAGTAGAATCCTTGTAGATCTTGTACTTCTTGGACACCAAGTAAACCTCTCCACCGCGGTCAGCCCGCCGTCCTCGCCGCCAAATATTTTTTTTTCTCTCGCGCGTGTCCGTCCGCGCCTCCGGGCTTTGTCCCGGTTGGTCTTTCGAGGCTCGTTGATCTCTTGTGATCTCCCGACAATAAATCCACGATCACAACACGAAAAATATAATTTACAAAATTACATAATCTGATCCTAGATCCAACGAATGGATGTACATGTTTTCTAAACAAAATAATTAAATATATCCGGTCAACCCCTGGGCGAATAATTATTACAAACATTCGTCCATCAAATTCCTCGACATATCCGAGGCACATTCATCAACATTCATCAAGCACATAATCGGCCATAATAGTGGATTAAACTAATTCCTGCAAAACTGAGTTATGCGAATATAATCCAATATATGGCTGCATTTGAACACATATTGACAAATAAAGCCGTAAAAATTTGAACTTGTACACAACAAATTAAACCAAGCTATGATACCACTTGTTGGGATCAATGAAGATCTCGTTATGCACAAATCACGAATTCACTAGCAAAATGTAAACCCATGCGCAGCGGATCTAAAGGTTTGCGTAGAGAACTTACGGCTTAAAATTTATGGCGATCTGGCTGATCTTCTAGATGGACGTACACAGCACACCAATGAGTTGTTGACTGCAAATCGCGTCTTAGGATTGCACGAACAAGATTGGACCGAAAATCAGATCAAACGAGTGCAAAACGGATGAAGACAAGTTGCAATCCTGGGACCTTGCGGCGGTGCGTGCGGGCGCGTGGGTGGTCGGACGGCTGCGATCTCTGCAGCGTTGGAAAGCTCTCGTCGAGACGGTCGTCTGGGTATGCTGCACGTCTTGATCGGACCTCCAGTTATTTCTGTACGACCAAATATATTTCGTCTCACTTTACCCAAAGATTCTCTACTGTATATCTCAAACGCCTCTTAATTCTGTACCAGTGGAACAACAAGAAGAAGATAAAGCTCGAATGAAAACTGAGAGAGAAAAGAGAGGCGTGGGGCATGATTTCCAAGATGTGGAATTCTCTACTCTTCCCATGAGCTTAATGATGTATATATAGAGCTACAGTAGAGATCCTTAGGAGATTAGGATTAGGACACCTTAATTAATTAAAATACTTGTGGACCAAGCCACTTATTTTAATTAATTAAATAATACTAAACGGGCCACAAACATAATATTATTGCACTCCTTTTTCCTAGCCCAATTTGTAATTGAGACTCCAATAATAATTACTCGATTTATCTCCCCATGTTTAAGATATAATGTCCATTAATTAATTCGATTACTGACAATCAAGAATTAATTAATTTATTATTATTTCACCGAAGCTAGCGCTTGTTCATCACATTATTACTATGCCAGAATTTAATCCACCTGCAGGGTTTAGCATAATAATCCTTCATGAACTCATTCCGGGGACATCATCAAACTAATGCACATGGTGACCGTAAATATCCTAACAGCACATCCTACATGTAGCAATATTACCCAAGACAGCGGATCTATTGGCCCAGTTCACTAAGCCTCACCCATGTGAATCAAAGTAATAAATACTACACATATATGTATGTTTAATATCTTACGGATTAAGAGTACGCAGTAATTAACCGAGGCCTAGGTCGTTTACGACGATCATTATAAAACGAACTGCTCCTCTCTAGGATCCTGTTCCATATATAAATGTACTAGTGCAACTAATCAGTCAAGACAAACTGTACAGTTGACACTACAACTGTTCGCGATTGGGTGTTCATGTCCATCTGGGTTGTGAACCACTTATTCTTGTTCCGCGAGTAACTGATAGCATGATCTTCGGTTCGCCCGATGACGACCCACACTATCTAATGCAAAACACTAGAATGTACAACTTGTTTAATCTAACATGTTTCTCATTCATAAAGGGTAAAAGTGTTATATCATCCAAAGCCAAGCTTTCAGTATATAACACTAACAATAGGTTACAACAACGATCAGTGAGTCTCATAACCTTATCATTCCGTGGTCATGTTCAACACTTAACTTAAGTGCTAGTGTAATTCTTCAGTCAAAGACCAACTGAATCAAGAATACACTACAATCTTTTTCCAAGAGGGGTCTCACTGCCTGTCTAGACTGTGAACGAATAGTTTAGTCTTATAAGGAACTGATACGTGATCTTTCTGTTCGAAACACTTCGAACCACACTATCTTAATATAAGACATGGAATGATTTGCACAAATAAATAAACTACAAACATATATACTTTGACTGGAACATGATGGCCAGATCAGAATGGAATCGATAGAATCTGCAAAATATAGCTTTTATAACCACGATTTCTTTTTATCTAATTCTCAAAGACTAGTCTACTATGTCGCCCTAACATCTGAATCCCATTCGTTCTACGTGTCTTGTAAAGACTTTCGCGAGTAGGCTCTACGTAAAAGGATCTGCTAGGTTGTCATCTGACTGTATCTTGGCAAGAACGACTTCTCCTCGTCCAACGATTTCTCGTATTAGATGGTACTTGCGCTCTATGTGTTTACTCGCTTTATGAGTCCGTGGCTCCTTCGAATTTACTACTGCTCCGCTGTTATCACAGA
This sequence comes from Striga hermonthica, assembly GCA_902706635.1. Lineage (NCBI taxonomy): Eukaryota > Viridiplantae > Streptophyta > Magnoliopsida > Lamiales > Orobanchaceae > Striga > Striga hermonthica. The sequence goes on along the minus strand of CACSLK010022181.1, from coordinate 1,752,511 downwards.
ACACTATAATCGCAGCGGGCAAACTCGGTACCACATCTAGGTCGAGGAGAAAATTCCTGAGCCAGACAACTTCTTTCGCTGCCTCTGAGGCTGCTACATACTCAGCCTCCATGGTTGAGTCTGCCACGCATTTTTGGCAAGAACGAATTCTCCTCTTCCAACGATTTCTCGTATCAGATGGTACTTGCGCTCTATGTGTTTACTCGCTTTATGAGTTCGTGGCTCTTTCGAATTTACTACTGATCTGTTGTTATCACAGAACACTGTAATCGCAGCGGGCAAACTCGGTACCACATCTAGGTCGAGGAGAAAATTCCTGAGCTAGACAACTTCTTTTGCTGCCTTTGAGGCTACTACATACTCAGCCTCCATGGTTGAGTCTGCCACGCATTTCTGCTTAACACTCCTCCATACTATGGCTCCTCCTCCTAAAGTAAACACAAACCTTGAGGTCGACTTGCTTTCGTCCCGGTCTGCCTGAAAGTCAGAATCGGTATAACCCAACGACAGCAATTCATCTACCTGGTAAATCAACATGTACTCCTTAGTCTTACGTAGGTACTTGAGTATATGCCTTACCACAGACCAATGTTTCGGTCCTGAATTACTATAATATCTTGATACCATTCCCACAGCATAACAAATATCAGGTCGCGTGCACAACATCGCATACATGAGGCTTCCTACTGTCGATGCATAAGGAACTGCCTTCATATCCTCTAACTCTTGAGGTGTCTTTGGGGGCATCTTCTTATATAGAGGTATTCCATGCCGAAAGGGTAAATCCCCTTTCTTGGAATCCTGCATGTTGAAACGTTTTAGGACAGTATCTATGTATGTGGATTGGGTAGACATAACTTTCTCTTCTCTCGGTCCCGAATGACCTTGATTCCGAGAACATGTCCTACTTCTCCCAAATCCTTCATATAAAACTGCTTGGATAACCATACCTTTACATCTGATAACATCTTCACACTTTTTCCAATGAGAAGTATGTCATCCACGTACAGCACAAGAAATACCACCATGTTTCCATCACTTTTCTTGTACACATAGTGCTCATCCGGACATTGGGTAAATCCATACGATTGGACAACCTCATCAAAAACGGATGTTCCAAGACCTCGAAGCCTGTTTCAGCCCATAAATAGACCTCTTCAGCTTGCAGACCAGATTCTCTTGACCTTTTGCAATGAATCCTTCTGGTTGCTGCATATAGATGTCCTCGTCCAAATTCCTGTTAAGGAAAGCATTCTTAACATCCATTTGCCAAATCTCATAATCCATATGAGCGGCTACAACTAAGAGAATTCAGATGGATTTGAGCATGGCTACCGGCGAAAAGGTTTCCTCATAATTGATCCCTTCTTTCTGAGTGTACCCTTTCGCAACAAGCCTAGCTTTGAAGGTCTCAACCTTTCCATATGCTACTTTTTCTCTTATAGACCCATTTGCATTCAATGGAGCGAACGCCACTGGGTGGCTCTACAAGATCCCAGACCTGATTAGAGTCCATTGACCCTATTTCAGATTTCATCGCCTTTTGCCAAGACTCTACGTCCCGATCTTGGAGTGCCTCATTGTATGACCATGGGTCGGATTCAAAAACGTCTGGGACGACCCTAGAAGACTCTCCTAGACCCATGAATCGTTCGGGCTGTGGGACAAGCCTCCCACTACGACGAGGTACTACCTGTTCAGGTGCATCATCAGTGATACGTGTTGCAGTAGTTTGTGGTGTAACATCAAGCGCACTCGGTATTGAAGTACTCACTCCCTTTAAATCCTCGAGGACATGTCTACTACTGGGCTTATGATCTAAGGCATAGTCTTCTTCCAAGAACCTAGCATTCGTGCTAACGATTATCTTCTGGTCCTCGGGACTATAAAATAGACCACCTTTCGTTTCCTTAGGATATCCCACAAACAGCCTTACTTTTGTTCTCGGTTCCAACTTATCAGTATCGGTTCTCAGTACGTGTGCGGGACTACCCCAAATCCTGAGATGCCTTAGACTGAGCTTATGCCCAGACCACAACTCCAATGGTGTAGACGGTACTAATTTAGAAGGTACTCTATTCAGAATGTATACCGTTGTTTCTAGGGCGTATCCCCAAAACAAATTTGGTAAAGTACTACAACTCATCATTGCCCTAACCATTTCCATAAGAGTCATATTCCTCCATTCTGCTGAGGCGTGCCAGGCGCAGTCAGCTGGGATGTAATCCCATTATTCGTCAAGTAGTTTCTAAATTCATTCGAGAGATATTCGCCACCACGGTCTGATCATAGTGACTTGATACTTCTTTCTAACTGCTTCTCAACAAATGCCTTATACTCTAAGAAGTTCTCAAAGCATTCAGACTTGCGGTGCATAAGGAAAATGTACCCATATCTCGAGTAATCATCGATAAACGTAATGAAGTTCTTGAAACCACCTCTTGCTTGAACACTCATAGGACCACATAGATCAGAATGAACTAGCCCTAACACATCTTCGGCTCTATGCCCCTTTGGACTAAAAACCCTCTTAGTCATTTTGCCTTCCAGGCAAGACTCACAAGTTGGAAAAACCTCTACTTCTAACGACCCCAGGGGCCCGTCTGCTACCAACCTTTGAATCCTCCTAAGGTTAATATGACCAAGTCTTAGATGCCAAAGATATGTTTCGTTCATTTTGGAAGGTTACTTTCTCTTATTGAGATTAATTGATGAATTAAGTAATTTTTTCTGTTGCAGTGGAGATGACTTAGGTTCTAGAATGTATAGATTGTCAACTAATGAACCAGAACATATGAATTTTTACTAAAACGAATAACAACTTTATTATCGAAAGTAGAAGAAAAACCGTTCATAAACAACTTAGAAACTGAAATCAAATTCTTTCTCAAACTAGGAACATAAAGACAATCTTTCAAAACTAGAAACCTATCTAAACCAAAATCTGAATAGACGTCTCGCACTGCAACTGCTGACGCTCTACTAGCATCACCGAAGTAGATGGTAACTTCTCCTTCCCTAAGTCGCTTGGTTTTCTGGAACCCCTACATTGAATTGCAGACATGATCAGTGGCTCCCGTATCTACACAGGTTCAGGTAGATAACACCGCTAAACATGTTTCAACGACTAAAGAAAGAGATATACATTTGTCGAACTTCTTGAGAAGAGGGCAGTCTGCCTTCCAGTGTCCTTTCTGTTGAAATTTGTGGCACTTTCCTTTCGGCTTCTTCGCATTCTGTCGAGGTTGCGCGTCATTCATGACCGCCTTGTCCTTTCCTGCGGACTTCTTCCTCTTCTTGCCCTTAGGAGCCTTTGAAGTGGAAGCTTCTCCCCGCTGGGCCACCATAGCTTGGGTCTTCTGACGAAATAGGCCCTCTACCGACTGAAGTTCAGAGACAAGTTTGGGAAGAGTCATCAATATCTTATTCATGTTGTAATTCAACCGGAATTGCTCGAAGCTCTTCGGCAAAGACTGGAGCACTATATCCCGTCAATAAAAGCCCCAAGAACCTCCGGCTCATTCAGCTGGGCCATCATAGCAAGGACATGTTCCCTTACGAGAGTGCTCTCACGCATGGTCATGTTCATCAGAACCCTCATGGCCTCTTGTCGGGCAGCCCGCGACTGATGACCAAATAACTCCTTCAGATTGAGGAGCATCTCTGCTGCAGTGTTCAGAGACTGATGTTGATGTTGAAGTACATTTGACAAAGATGCCAAGATGTAACACTTCGCCATCTCGTTAGCCTTTTTCCACCGAGCATACTCCTCTTGCTCTTGGTCTGGTGCATTGTCAGCAGGCAGAGCCAGACAAGCCTCAATAGTAGCAAATTTGTACCCCTCAACAGTTAACACAATATCCATGTTCCTTTTCCACTCAATATAATTGGGATCAACAAGTTTGTTTTCTTTGAGAATTACGGACAACAGATTGAAAGACATTTTGAATTCCTGGGATCATGCAAACATATTCTTTACTCAGTCAAGTAGTTTTGAATTTAAACATCAAATATTGATCCCATGTAACAATATTCAAATAAATTCACCAACACCTCAAAACACCGAATCCCCGCAGGCCACGGAGTGTGGACGTCTACGGTTCAAACATTCACAAGAGGAGGGATAAATCTCATTTGCTTAACATACTGCCGAGCAGTACTTAACTAATAGTCGGTTCATTTTTTGGCCAGCGCAATTATCTTGTAAAAGAATAAAACGACCTTTTCCTTTGGGAATATCGTAATTATTTGCACTTCAAGTGTAACCCATTAATTGGTACTAAGTTTACTACCAAAATTATACGTCCACCTTTTGGTGACCCGTACGCTTTTGAAATAGATCACTATAACCATCCCGAAGGAATTCGTCCTTGTGAACTGTGAAACAAAACGTCCTTTGGGCTCGAATATAATCACTTCACTGACAAACCTATAATGGAGGCCTTGGATGTAATTTATTTCAATCCATTACACACTTAATATAATATTTATTATGGGATTTTCCTAAACATGCTCCTAATAATCTGATTTACACATAAGCAATCACATAAGAACATGCATGATTAATAAGCAATAATAAACTAGGAATTATAATCCAACTATCATGGCCATTAATCAATCTCCAATGATACAGAGAAAACACAATCCTATCCTTGCTGAGTGCGTCCTCCGATTCATGTATTGGAACTCCTCTTTCGCAGTGACTCCCACTGAATTGGTCTTCTCCGGGAAATTCGCTATTGGATCATCACCATGACATCTGTGTACGTGTCTATCGCCTCGCGCCGTCAAGGTTGGTCCATGCCCGCCGGATCAATAATGAATAATATAAACAACAATTACAAAATTCATCCTATGACCCACGCAGGAGCCGTACATGAATTTTTATGAAAACAATAAACTATGCGGTGTCCCACCGCGCGAATAATTTATTACAAGCATTCACCAACCCAAAAATTCCTCGACATGTCCGAGGCTTTAAAAACAGCATACATTCAATATAAATTAAAATCCATACATACGGGCCACAATAGTCAGATTCAAAATCACATGCATTGTAATTTTTAATCTACTATGTCGCTGCGTCCGTACGCACATAATTCATGCAAACAGGCAAAGTATAAATTCAAACTGTGCACGAGGTTGAATTAAACCTGGGCTCTGATACCAATTGTTGGGTTCTGTGAGGAACGTCAAACAACATGCACAGTATTGAACTTATCGAAATAAATCCTAACGCAGCAGAATCTATAGTTAGGATATGGACATTTACCTTTTAAACTTTTTGTCGACTCAGAGACGATGTTTGATGGGTCTATTTCCGGATCTGGGGTGAACCGGTGGAAAATCGCCCGGATCTGGAATGAACCGATGAGAACGAGCTCAGATCTATCCTG
>CACSLK010022181.1:1719511-1730303 GCA_902706635.1 Striga hermonthica | reverse complement strand
CACAAAATCGATCCACAAATCCCTAAAATCAATCACTCTGCATCCAAATTTGCAATAAGTAAATTGAAGTCGAGATTATATTGCAATTACCCAAAGATTGGGATAAAATTGTCAAACGCAAAAAGGTTAAGATTTATTTAACAATTAACCCTAAAGTTAAATACAAGAAGTGCTTATTTTAGGTCCATAAGAGTAAACATCATCATTTGTGTTGAAACGTCATCAATCTCTTTCATTTGGACGGATTAATTTTCAAGTAACAAAATAATTATTTCCCAATCTTATATTTAACAAAAACGCTCTCTATAGTTCACGATTTACATCTATAAATAAATTTTATTATATATACGATTCCGCAAGTAAATAACCGTAACTCTTCAAAATGTTTAATCAAGGTATTTTACATTAAATAAAATAGATTTTATTTATTTTTCTATATCAAGTATTATCTAAATAATAAAATTGTAAAATACGTTTCAAATTAACTAATCAATAATTAATAGTAAAACTATTATAAAAATGTAAATTAGTAATTTCAATTTATTGTTGAATGTTTTAATTAGTTCAATTAAATTTGTATCAACTTCTAGAAAGATATACACAAATCAAAATTGACCTTTCTTTTTAAAGATAGACAAATTCTAAACAATATAGGACACAGATATATATAAATAAAGGAAACTCCAAAATGTGCCCAATATTTGGGTGAGTTGTCCCATTTTGGTCCGCTCTAGACACGGCGCCACCACCGTCGTTTTTTCTTCGTGTGCAACGTGACTGAAACAACTATTCTGTTCCCAGGAACCTCGGCGTCGATTTTCACTCCAACACATTTTAGAAGTTCAACATCAAATTAAAATATTAGCATCAATTACACCAATGATGTCACGTCAATAGTTTTCATTATGTATTATGTTTCCAACCCTGTAGTAAGTCTGCAATAGCACAAACAAGACAACTCTCACACAAACTTAGTCATCCTCCGAATTCTTACTCAATTCTAGGAAATGAATGCAAAATAATATACCGGTAAGATTGCAGTCGAGTATGTTGGTGTTATATACTGAAAGCTTGGCTTTGGATGATATTACACTTTATTTTTCGTTGAATGAGAAATATGTTTGATTAAATAAGTTATATGTTCTGTTATTTCACACTTAGATAAGATGGTTCATTATCGGGTGAACAGAAGATCATTTTATCGGTTACTTGCGATACAAGAATTGTTGGTTCACAACCTAGATGGAAATGAACAAACTATCATAACGGTTGTAGTGTCAACTGTACAGTTGATCTTGACTGATTAGTTGCACTACTACATTTATGTATTGAATAGGATCCCAGAGAGTAACAATTTGTTTTATACTGATCGTCATAAACAAACTAAAGTCTCAATTAATTATTGCATTCTCTTAACCCGTAAGATATAAACAGTTATGTACTTATAATAACTATTACTTTGATTCATCTAAGTGAAATTCAGTTTACTAAGTCAACATACTTGTTGTTTTGGGTAATATTATTATTTGTACGATGTGCTGTTAGAATATTTACGGTCACCATGTGCGACATTTTGATAATGTTCCCGAAGTGAGTTCGTAAAGGATTGTTATGATAAACCATGTATCTGTCTCATTTTTGTTGCGTTTTTTATTGTTATTTTGCCTTTATTTTTCCCTCGTATTATGTCGTTCCTTTGGTTTTTAGTTGGTTTTGTTGTTTATTGCATGTTTTCTTTCATTTTGAGTGTTTATGTGTTCTATCGTTCGTTTTTCCGGTTTTCTTCGTTTTTCGTCTCGTTTTTGGTGTGTAGGTCGGAAGCTTCGAGAGTATTTATTTTCAATGATAAATTAACCGAGTGAACATAATTAACTAGAAGGGTTCATAGGCGTCACACAGGAAAAAATGGAATCAAATTCCAAGTCCAAACGAGCCCGAGTCGCAAAGTCATGCAAGTAGGCACCAGCTCCCAGGCGCCGCGCTGCGCCTTTGCTCGCGGCGCCCGTAACTGGCCTCAGAGACTCCTGCTCGCACGCCACGCCCGCACCTCACCTCACACCGCGGCAGTACGAGACGCCATGCCCGCGCCTCACCTTCGCGCCTCGGTAGTACCAGAGCTCCACGCCCGCGCTAGTCTCACACGCCGTGACCTACTCACTTATATATATGTGCATCGGGATTTCGACAAATCTGATCTCTCCTTCAGGGTGAAAACCCTAGGTCCGAGAAAACTCTATGACTGCTCCTTTCTCCTCATTTTCATTTTCTTCTTCGTTTTCCCTTTTCTCTTCATCTTTCTCTTCAATTTTTTTTTTCTTCTTCTTCTTAACATTTGGGGATTAAGCTTGTATTTTGAATTCAACACTTAGATTGAGATTAATTGTAAGTTCTTTCTCTCTTATTTAATTCATGAAAATGGTTGATTTGGGAGAGATGATTGATTGTTGAATGTGATTTACTTAGCTAATTCCGATTGTTATGGATAGGGGATGATTGTTCTTGTTTTATTCGTAATTGTTGGGATTTAATTTGTTCGTTCTTGTGCGAGTTGTTTTAATTAGGATCTGATGAATTCTTTCTTGATAGTTTGATATAATCGAAGTGTGACACTTCAATCTTGTCACCGAAAACCAATTGGATATTGATTTGTCGAGTTAGGGTTTTGTTTAATTCTAGATGATTTGTTGATTAAACCTCTTCTAATTTAATTAGCGACTTGTAGAATCGAAAGGAGAAGAGTCGTAGAACTAGGCCCACACGAGATAGATGGTTTCGTAATTGAATAGTCTATAGGTTTTGGATTGACGTACATACTCATCGGTGTCGCTTCTCTTGTTCCAGAAAGTTATTGGGATTGGATAATTGGCTGTTGATGTATGCTCGATCTTGTTCGTCTATGTTCAATCCCTTGTTACGAAGAGTTATTTTGAGCGAACTGCTAGATATTTAGGCGAGAGCGTCAATCTCAAACTGAACGATTAATTGCCCGGTTTTGCGAATAGAACCCAAATTAATTATCCCCGACTCCCTAGCTTCTTTATTATTGTGTTGTTTATAATTTCACGTAGATTTATGTTTTATGTTATTTCTTAGTTAATAATTCATTCATACCCTATCTTAATTAGAATGTGTAGGATTTATTTGCTTTTGTGTGCGATCGACACCGACGCTAGATTCTGAACCTCCTTCCTCGAGAGATCGACCCGAGAAACAAATCATTCGATTCAGTACTCAGTAATTAAACACAATTTGCTACAACACCCTGCAGGTGGACTAAGTTCCGGCATAATAATAATGTGATGAACAACGCTAGCTTTGGTAATATGATATATTAATTAATTCTTGATTATCAGTAATTGAATTAATTAACGGACACTATATCTTAAATATGGGGAGGTAATTCGAGTAATTATAGTTGGAGCCTCAAATATAATTTGGGATAGGAAAAGGGAGTGTAATAATATTATGTTAGTGGACTGTAATATTATTTAAGTAATTGTAGAGTGGGCTAGGCTCACAGATAGGCCCAATGCGTAAGAAACCCAAATTTAGTTCTCCTTAGTATCCCTAATGTAGTTCTATATATACATCATTAAGCTCATGGTAAGGAGATACAAGAGATCACAATCTCATCATAATCACCAAATATACCTCTCTCTCTCTCTCTCTCTCTCTCTCTCTTTTTCTCTCCATTTCCCGATTTGAGTTTAATCTTTAACTTGTTGTTCCATCGGTACAAGGTAAAAAAGTGTTTGAAATATACAATGGAGGATCTCGAGGTACCGACACCCCGTGATCAATATATATTCGTCAACCCCAAAAGCCGTCGGCCGACCACCCTACCACCACCGACCATCGCCGACGGTGGCCCGATTGCCGACGACCTCCGCACGCCGACCACCGCGAGACGACGTAGCCCTGCCACACAGAGTCGATCCAACGTCGTGACCCGCATGCAGCCAACCGCGATCATCCTGCGCCCACCGCAGCGCAGCATCGTGCGATGCCAACTCCAATGTCTTCTGCCACGCGCGACTCCGGCGATCCCGTCCGACGTGAGCTGCTCTCGGCCACTGCACTCAAAGTACTTCTCGAGTCCGACGAGAAGGATCCGGCTGCCCAACGGATTTTGAGATCAGACGATTTCCTGCAACGGTAATCTACAACGTCTCAGAGCCTGCGAATTTTAAGCCGTAATTATTCAACTCTAAACCTCTAGACCTGTTGCACATAGATTTATTGTTGCTATTGAATTCGTGACTTGTGTATAACGAGATCCTCACAGATCCCAACAGAGTCGTCAACATTTGACATTTGTTTGATAAAATAATCCAACAGTTTTAGTGGTACATGAAAAGGGTTGTATCTTTCTTGCAGTGTTGGATGATAATTGAACATTTTGTACGCGCCAACGATGCTAACTTCGACAGTCTCCATTATGTACCATGCTTCAGGCCACTAACAAAAAAAAAGGCGATACTACTCGAGATTGTGTATTGGAGTCGGATTGCATGATGACCTTGATGAAACTCAAGATACTGTTGAAATAATCGATGATGAGAAAATCTTGGTAAATGAAAAGAATAGACGTCTTGCGAATATTGATATGAAGAAAAAAAGAAGTTGAACTGCGTAAAGTTGAACTGGAGAAGATCATATTTGAAATTGATCAGGATCTTGAAGCTTGTGTGTGGCTCGAGACGCTGTGATGGTAGTGTAGTTGTTTCGAACAATTGGTGTACAACAATCAAGGTTTTCGAAGTTTCAGTGCACGTACCTGATGGAACAAAATATTAGCAGATGAAACATACATAACAATATTGTTTAACCATTAATGTTACTGGTTTGATTACCTGGTCAACTTTTAAAGTGTGCTGGAGCGAAAATCAGAGGCGAGGATTCTGAGAGCTAAATTGTTGTTCCGGTCACGGTTCACGCGCAAATGAAACTGCGGTTGATGATGAGTTGTATCCGATAATGGAAACCACAATGAAACGATTCTCCCGAAGATTGGACACATGTTTTTCAAACTCAAGATTTCTTTTCGAAATGGTTAAACAATATTGTTATATCCGTTTTATCTGTCAATAGCATTTATGCACATGTTTTTCCCTGACCCTTCGTTTTATTTGTCATCGATGCCGGAACCGACTGAAAACCTGTCGGTCACAGCGCGGTTACCGGCTCAACATTTGAGGTGGCTGGCCGGGCCTTGAACTAGCCCGACTGTTGACCACGTCTAGTCGCAACTGAAGCCAACTAAAATTAATTTCATGTTCTTTTCATTTGCTATAAATATAGTTGAGATTAATAAATGGGTAAAATATGTTTTTGTAACTGGTACATGTTTTTGGACTTGGCAGTCTACAGTTTTTTTTATTTTTCTAGTAAAATGCAATCTGAACGTCCCTCTACATTCTTGCAAATGACTGTATGACCAAGATGGCACCTTAATGATTAAATTACCGGTTTCCGGTTAGGGTTTTCTTTCTTCTGGAAGTTTTCTTTCATCACCGGCTTCTGGTTGCAGATTTCGATCTATCTCACTCGCACCTCACAAATCCGCATCTCACAAATCCTATTCTCACCTTCTTTGTCACCCTATTATTCACATTTCCATCAGACTGCTCGTCGCGATGCAAGAGGATATATCGAATCGTCTCCAAAAAATCTCTCTATCCCAAAAAGAAGAGAACATCACCAATTTAGAGCTTTCAGATATACGAATCAGTGTAGATGAATGCAAGCGCAGTCTTTTTGGAAAAATCGTCGGCGATCGAAAAGCTCACCTCTTTGGACTCAAGAAAACAATGATGCAGATCTGGCAACTCAAGAATCCACTCACGGTTAGAGAAATTGAGCCGAGCTTCTTCCAATTTATCTTCGACTCAGAAGCTGAAAAGAACAAAGTAGCAGCTGGAAAAAATTGGTCTTTTGAAAACCAATACATCATCCTAAAGGAGTGGCAAGAAGATATGAATGCTAACCACGATTGCTTCAAGGAGATGGATATATGGGTTCAAGTTAGCAATATTTCTCTCAATTGGCTTTGCTCTGAAGTGGGCTTAAAAATAGGCAGATCATTGAAACAAGTTAAAAATGTGACTATAAGCACGGGTACGGGTAACTGTGGTCGATATCTGCGTCTTCTGGTCACAATTGATCTGAGTGAACCGTTGCTTCGGTGCATTAGTATCAAACTGGGGGATAAAATCAGAAGAATTGAATTCAAGTATGAGAAATTGATTAATTATGCTACTACTGCGGTAGAATTGGACACCTTGATAGAACCTGCAATTCAAGATTGGATGATATTGCTCAAGGCACCCTTTTAGAAGACCAATATGGGGAATGGCTAAAAGCTACAGAAGGAATCCCTTCGCCAAGATCAAACAGACCTATTGATACAGTGTCCACACCCCAAGACGCAAGTAATCCACAAAGCAATTCTGCATCAGGCAATCAGCAAGCAATTGGCACCAACAATTCAAACATTCAAAACAACGAGACAGGAAGCTCTCTAAACAATGCCTTGGTTCAAAGCACTGTAGGGCAATCACCAATTGTCAATGAAGCAAATGTCAGCATGCCACAAAATAACATTCTTCTGCTCCAATTCCACAACAATGATTCTCCAACAGGAAAGGAACAAATCATGGATTTCTCGTTGTATGCACCTCAACAACCCACAGTGGAGGAGAAACAAACAAAACCCAATGAGCAAAAGAGAAAATGGACTAAGAAGCAGACAAAAGATGCTGGTGCAAGTCCACAAACACTTGATGATTTTTCAGCTCCTCAAGACAGTGGAAAGAGAAGCAGGAAGATAAGCTGTGAACTCCCCAACACATCAACACAACCAGATAGCACATACAGCCCTTAGAAAAAGCAAAAACTGAATGAGGTACAGGTAGAGGTAGCCAGCCTGAAGTGGCCCCACCTGGATAAATGACAGCCATGGTGTGGAACTGTAGAGGTTTGGATGGGCCCTCTACAGTTCCCCAACTCAAGGAATCATGGAGATACCACCACCCAAATTTTGCTTTTGTTTGTGAAACTAGAAAATCAAGATGCTTTATTAATATTGTATGTAGGAATTTGGGTGTAGAAGATAGATGGGTTGTTTCTGATCCAGTTAACAAAGGGGGTGGATTATTAGTCTTTTGGAACAAAGAAGTGATCACCCACCAGATTATATGTAATCCATTTTGCATTGAAATAGAATTTAGCCTTATCAATAATAATGATAAATTCTGGCTTATTTTTGTTTATCTAAGTCCCTGCAGGACAATTAGATGTGATCAGTGGCAATATCTAAGCTATGCTAAAGCCAAATGGGGTGACAAGTGGGTGATTGCAGGGGATTGGAATGACATCTTATGTCAAAATGAAAAGAATGGAGGGAGATGGAGATCTGAAGCAAGTTTCTGGGGTTTTAGATCCTGCCTGGCAGATTTAGGAGGGTAAGAAATGTACATGGAAGGCTATCCATTCACCTGGGGCAATAACAGACCTGCAGAGGGATATATTGAAGAAAAGCTAGACAGGATGGTGACCTCTCTCCAATGGCTTGCAACACACCCAGAAGCTAAAGTCCTTAATATCTTCAAAAGTGCTTCTGATCACAACCTACTCTTTCTCCACATTGACAACCCACAACAGGCCAGGAAAAGATCCTTCCGCTTTGACAAAAGATGGCTTAAAAAGCCAGGTATCAAAGAGGAAATTCAAAAGGCTTGGGATCAACCAACCAATGGCTCCCCAATGTACAACCTCACTCAGAAAATAAAAGCCACCAGATTAGCTTTATTAAAATGGAGCAGAACTTTCAAAACAGAAGCTGCCAAAGATATTGAGAGACTCACTGCTGAAATGAAGGGGCTGAGAGAACAGGGTGGTGCTAGAAACTGGGAAAGGTGGAATATGCTTAAGCAACAGTTCGATGGGGCTTATAAATCTGAAGAGTTGTTTTGTAAGCAAAAATCCAGGGTGTTATGGCTTAAAGAAGGCGACAAGAATACGAAATTCTGCCACGCATTCACACTTCAAAGAAGGAAGCAGAATACTATTTCCAGACTTATCAAAGAAAATCGATCAATCTGCACCACAGGAGAAGACATAACTGCCTACCTCACAGAATTTGACCAGAATTTATTCTCCTCAGAAGGCTCTGTTAATATTGGCAATCTCCTCAGCTATATTCCCTCCACCATTACTGAAGAGCAAAATACCTCTCTAGTGGCACAAGTGACTGAGGCAGAGATCAAGAATGCACTTTTCAGCATGCACCCTGACAAAGCACCTGAATGGGATGGTATGACGCCTGCTTTCTTTCAATCTTTCTGGGGTGTCATTAAAGAAGATTTATGCAAAGTTGTTCTCTCTTTTTTCAACACTTGTCATATGCTCAAAAATTGGAATCTCACACTTATCACTCTAATCCCCAAATGCCAAACTCCTATTACTGTGGGGGACTATAGGCCAATAAGTTTGTGTGAGGTTACATACAAAGTCATTTCTAAGATTCTTGTTGATAGGTTAAAGCTATGCCTGTCTTTCTGCATTAGCAATACTCAAGCTGCATTCATTCCTGATAGACAGTTGCTTGATAATGTTATTATTGCACAAGAAGTCTTTCATTTCCTGAACAGGCATAGAAATGGACCCAAAAAATACATGGCACTGAAGCTTGATATGTCAAAGGCTTTTGACAGAATTGAATGGGTCAGCATCAGTAAAATTATGAAAAAAATGGGTTTTCACATGAACTTTATTAAGTGGATAATGGCCTGTGTGAAGTATTCTTCTTTCTCTTTCAAACTTAATGGCCAACCTGCTGGTTACATTCTGCCTTCAAGGGGAATTAGGCAAGGGGATCCCATTTTCCCCTACCTATTCCTCTTGGTATCAGAGAGCCTATCTTGTTTAATCCAGCATGAGCTATCAACTGGAGCATACAAAGGGCTTAAAATTTCAAAGCAAAGGCCTACTCTCAGCCACCTTTTCTTTGCTGATGACTCTCTTTTGTTTTGTCAAGCCACTGTTGAATTTGCTAATCTTATTTTATCTATGCTGGAGAAATATAAGAGATTTACAGGTCAACAAGTCAATCTGGAGAAGTCCTCAGTGTTTTTCAGTAAAAACACACCTGAAAATACCCAAAGAAGTATATGCCACATCTTACAGGGCATCACCATACACCACTCAACCAGATATCTTGGGTTGCCATTGGGCATTGGAAGATCAAAAGGGGAAACCTTTAAGTATGTGGTGGATGCTGTCTAAAGCAAATTGTTGAGTTGGAAAAACAAATTCCTATCAGGAGCAGGTAAGGAAATACTTCTGAAATCTGTGCTCAGTGCTCTTCCTACTTTCATTATGTCATGTTTTCTCTTACCTGTGGGCCTATGCAAGGAAATATCTCAGCTTTTTGCAAATTTTTGGTGGTGCTCTCAATCTACATCTAGCAATGGCATACATTGGAAAGCATGGCATCTGCTAACTCTCCCCAAAGCAGCAGTAGGTCTGAATTTTCATGATCTTCAAACATTTAATACATCTTTGATTCTGAAACAGCTCTGGAGGCTGCTTACCAAACCAGAACTCCTCATGAGCAAAGTACTAAGGAACAGATACTTTCCTTCTGGTGATTTTTTTGGGACTAAGCCTACTCAAAATGCATCATGGCTATGAAGATTATGGTTGAAAGTTCAAAAATCTTCCTTACTGGCTTCTTAATGCAGGTGAGAGATGGTAAAAAAACCAGAATCTGGGAGCATCCAAGGGTTCCCAATCTACCAAACCAGAGACTACTACAAAGAACCCAAAATGCTCCAAGTTTAACATGGGTCTCTGAACTCATTGCTGAGGATGGTGTTTCCTGGAATGAAGAGCTTCTCAGAAGATACTTTTCACCATCAGAATGTGCAGCAATCCTGCAAATTAAAACTCTGATGAGGCACTTAAAAGATAAAGCAACTTGGTCCTTTAACACCAAACAGGTTTTTACAGTTGCTTCCTCTTATGCTCATTTGATTTCTAACAAACTGCTCCAGCTTGATATCCCAGAAGGAAGATCAAATGCCATAAACACAAGAAAAATGAGAACCAGAAGCTGGAAGCTCAAAAACAAAGGAAAAATTAAACACTTCTTATGGAAATGCTATAATGGCACTCTCCCAGTGGCCACAAATCTTCACAGTAGAGGCCTAAAAAATGACACTATTTGCATGCTCTGTGGTCAAGAACCAGAAACAACTGAGCACATCCTATTTCTATGCCCAAGAGCAAAGACAGTGTGGAGGCTATCACCAGTTCAGTGGGAGGGACCAGTAGAGCCAAAAGACAACTTCAAGCACTTGTGGACTGATATCTGCCTTATAAAATTAGACAAAGCCATTGATGAGAGGATTCAGCTCTCTACGTATATACTATGGCAACTGTGGAAGACCCGTAACCTTTGGATCTTCCAAGAGATTTGGACGCCGGAGAAAATCATAGTGGATAATGCAGTTAAAGTGTGGCGGAATTCTCCTCCATCTGAACTCTAGTCTTCTATCCTTTTCCTTTTTCTTTTCATTTTATTTTCCTAGTTAGGCATTTGCGGTGGCTAGTTTTTAGTATTTAGGAGGAACCTATTATTTGTTGGCGGTAACAGCTTTTTCCGCTTGTTATTGCGGCTGTTATGTCTGCCCCATTCGTGTTTTGTTTTTTCTAGGAAGCCATGAGTTATCCTCTGATCCCTTTGGATCGTGATCCGTTGGATCCCGTGTACTCTCTGAACATTTTATTT
>CACSLK010022181.1:1678383-1694301 GCA_902706635.1 Striga hermonthica | reverse complement strand
TCTTTGAGCGCCGGTGCGAGATTAGAGCTCTGAGCGGAGGACGGGCGCCGGTGCGAGCTTTGAGATCACGAATCTGCCACTAATGGAGGACATAATATTAAAAAAAGACGATTAAATGGCAGTTTGACTGGCCAAGAGAAGTCACCGGCGAGAAGACACACATCTAGGGTAGTGCGGCTGGGCGGAGATCGGGATGAATGATTGTAATTTTGTGGATGATGGTTTGCGGACAAAGTAGTTTAATGGATGATGTTTTGGATTTTTTTATTTGATTCCTAATGATACTTGTTTTCTTAATATTAGTACCGGATTTTTGCTGTAAAAGTACTCATTTTCCAGTAATTTGTACTCATTTAAGGAAGTTGTGTTTTTAAACTTATGCTAGTTTCTATTCGTAGTAGTACCTATTTTGTTCACATTAGCATCAGTTTTATGGTGTTTTAGTATCGGATACTGGGTCTTCAGTACCACTTGTAACGAACGTACAAAAAACCGAATTTTGGTCTCAAATAATGTTTAAATGACCCATAATCACTCTCACATTAGTTTCTATGAGATTTAAAATGTTTAATTGAGTTTAATCGCAAATTGGTTATGAACTCGACACACTAATGAAAAAAGACTACTAATAAATACTCTTCATCATATTCTGAAAATAGTATTAGTTTTGGACAAAATAGTACCGCATCTTATTCTACGTGGTACCTGCTTTTGATAGATTAGTACCTACTTTTGTGAAGAAAAAGTGATTATTTCAATTGTGGTCAATATTTACAAAAAGTAGTACCAGTCATACTGTGTAAGTCAGTACCACATTATGGAGAGTTAGTACCCGATATCTTGTCCCTAGTACCACTTGTAATGAACAAATAAGAAGCCTGAATTTCGGTCGCAAATGATGTTTATACGACCCATGATCACTCTAGCATTAGTTTATATAAGATTTTAAATGTTTTTCATTGAGTTTAAATGCAAATTGGTCATAAACTCGATACACTAATGAGAAAACACTACTACTAGACTTAATTTCGTTGAATGACACACTTCATCTCATAGAATCATCATACATGACTATTTCAAATTCTATCTATATGTTTTCAATTCCACTTTTTTTCATCCAAATCACGTGTGAACGATCCACGTGTCATGGTAGACATGAAGGATTAAAGATTTTGCGTTTTTGATAATAGTACCAGTTCTGGGAAATATGGTACCACATCTTATTCTGCGTGGTACCTGATTTCGATCGAATAATACCTACTTTTTTTAAGAAAATTTGATTATTTCAATTTTGCTCAACATTTACAAAAAGTAGTACCAGTAATAGTGTAAGTCAGTACCACATTATGGAGAGTTAGTACCGGATATCCTGTCCCTAGTACCACTTGTAATGAACACATAGGAAGACCGAATTTCGATCGCAAATGATGTTTATACGACTCATGATCACTCTGGCATTAGTTTATATAAGATTTTAAATGTTTTTGATTGATCTTAATCGCAAATTGGTCATAAACTCGATTCACTAATGAGAAAACAATACTACTAGACGTCGTTTCATTGAATGACACACTTCATCTAATAGAAATCATCATACATGACTATTTCAAATTCTATCTATATGTTTTTAATTCCACTTTTTTCATCCAAATCACGTGTGAACGATCCACGTGTCATGGTAGACATAAAGGATTAAAGATTTTGCATTTTTGACAATAGTACCGATTTTGGGAAATATGGTACCGCATCTTATTCTGCGTGGTACTTGATTTCAATCGAATAATGCCTTCTTTTTTAAAGAAAAATTAATTATTTCAATTATGCTCAACATTTACAAAAAGTGGTACCAGTCATAGTGTAAGTCAGTACCACATTATGGAGAGTTAGTACCGGATATCCTGTCCCTAGTACCACTTATAATGAACACATAAGAAGATCAAATTTCGGTCGCAAATGATGTTTATAAGATTCATGATCACTCTGGCATTAGTTTATATAAGATATTAAATGTTTTTGATTGATCTTGATCGCAAATTGGTCATAAACTCGATTCACTAATGAGAAAACACTACTACTAGACTTCATTTCATTGAATGACACACTTCTTCTCATAGAAATCATCATACATGACTATTTCA
This sequence comes from Striga hermonthica, assembly GCA_902706635.1. Classification (NCBI taxonomy): domain Eukaryota; kingdom Viridiplantae; phylum Streptophyta; class Magnoliopsida; order Lamiales; family Orobanchaceae; genus Striga; species Striga hermonthica. The sequence goes on along the minus strand of CACSLK010022181.1, from coordinate 1,692,163 downwards.
AATTCTATCTATATGTTTTCAATTCCACATTTTTTTCATCCAAATCACGTGTGAACGATCCACGTGTCATGGTAGACATGAATGATTAAAGAAATCGCGTTTTTTATAATGGTACAGGTTTTGGGAAATATGGTACCGCATCTTATTCTGCGTGGTACCTGATTTCAATCGAATAGTACCTACTTTATTGAAGAAATTTTGATTATATCAATTTTGCTCAACATATACAAAACGTAGTACCAGTCAGAGTTTGAGGCAGTACCACATTATGGAGAGTTAGTACCAGATATCCTGTCCGTAGTACCATTTGTAATGAACACATAAAATGACGTCGCAAATGATGTTTATACAACCCATAATCACTCTGGTATTAGTTTATATAAGATTTGATATTTGATTAATTAAGTTCGATCGCAAATTGGTCACGAACTCAACACACTAATGGAAAAACACCTTAATACACTTCAACGCATTGAATGGTACCAGTTTCTACGAAAATAATACCTCGTTTTCTTCTACATAGTACCTGTTATTGATCGATTAATACCAACTTTTGTGACGAAAAATTGATTATTTCAATTTTGCTCAACATTTACAAAAAGTAGTACCCGTCATAGTGTAATGCAGTACCAATTTATGGCGCGATAGTACCAGATATTATGTCCATAGTACCACTTGTAATTAACAAATAAGAAGACCGAATTTCGGTCGCAAATGATGTTTATACGACCCATAATCACTCTGACATTAGTTTCTATGATATTTGATATTTGGTTAATTAAGTTTAATCGCAAATTTGTCACGAACTCGACACACTAATGGAAAAACACTACTTATTACACTTCAATTTATTGACTGGTACCGATTTTGACGGATATAATACCGCTTTTTCTTCTACGAAGTACATGTTATTGATCAATTAGTACCAGCTTTCTGGAATGAAAATGTAATACTCCGATTAAAACTTCACAAACTATTACCTATATTGCAGTATGAAATGTCAGTATATTGTAAGAAAAAATATTACTCATAAAGTGTCATTTACTACCCACTCTTTGGAATGAAGATGAGTACACAATTAAGTTTGGGCATAAATAAATGTGATCGCCTAGCGGTAGGATGGTATAGGAGGTGGCCTTGAGAGTGTGGACTCATCCAGACTCGGGTGAGTCCCTCTCTGCACGATCCTTCCACCATTTTTTTTGCACTTATAATAATTAAAAATAGGTATAAATCATTGTTGTTATACGATTTGTAACAACGATGTAACAAGTGATTAAGTTGATAATTACGAACGGTTTGGACGTAAAGCATGTAAAAAAAGAACTCAACAATGGCCCCGGTCCGAGGTGAACCGAGGTGAAGAGCCGTTATGGGCTTTTACGTGTTGCATATTAATGAGTTCGGGATCCCCCGTACAAGTGTTGTAGGCAGTCTATTTATAGCAACTTTTTACGTACATCTCGGGATTTGTGCATTAGCTTTTTCATAAAGCTACTTTTTGATGGGCGGCAGGATCAGTGGGCCCCATTTGAATGATGAAAAATCTCGTAATTCGTGACGGGGGTGCGTAGGTGCCCTGTCACCTGCTTTAAGAAGTGAGACCTCGGTCTGTTCTTAGGAGGTAGGACCTCGGTTCGTGCCTACTTCGGTTTGGCAAGACTTCGGTCTTCTGTGATCCAGATCGGTTCACTGTCCGAATTAGCACAGCTCCAGATAATGTCGGTTCGATGGTTAATTTCACTTAATATGATGCTTGGAACTTCTTAATGGTGTTTTGCCGAGTCGGATGATAACAATCATACAGGTACTAGGTAGAACAAGATGTGGTACTATGTTGGATAAAACAAGTACTAATTAAAATTTAGTATGAGTGTTAAAAAAAAAAGATGTGGTACTATGTTGGATAAAACAACTACTAATTAAATTTTAGTATGAGTGCAAAAAAAAATGGTGGTATGAGCGCAAAGGGGGACTCAAACCCGGGTCCAGACCCTCAAGTCCTCCTTCTCTACTATCATGCCGCTAGACAATCACATTAATGCGCATATTTAATTGTTATGCCTTTGGCTTGAGATTTATAAAGTCCTTAACCTCCTTGGCTTATAAAAATTATATTGTACTTCTTGACTTAATAAGTTATATAAATTGGCATATTTACCAATTTAATTAAAAACTTAAACTTCGGATTACTTTTTAAATTAACCTTTTGTGTTTGAAGTTCACCAATTTAATTTGGTGCTTAAAATATTAAATTTAAGTACTTAGATTGAATTCTTGAAACTTATAATAATTTACTTGCTATTTCTTGAGACTAAAATCGAGCAATTTCATAGATGAATAAAATCGTGGCGCTACACTCAACGAAAGTATGTACTAATTGAATTTGCACTCTTTCGAAATTCATCGGCGCCGTCACTGAATATCTGTACCTCTCATTTGATGCAAAATCAGCAAGAATCGATCGATTTATCTTGCACTAACAACTCCGATTCTCCTTATGAGAAATCAACATATGGTACGATTTTCCCTGCGTTCATGATAAAATAGTACAAAGATTTATAAAAAAATGAAACTAGTTAAAAAATTAATGAACTAGGATATGATAAAAACACCATATTTCAATAATAAGTTCATTAATATTATGAAAGCAACATTACCCGCTCATGCTCATCGGGATGGATTGAACTCCATCACCCGGTCTTCCATTTCTTCTAATGGTCGGGCTTTTATTTCTTTCAATGACAAGTATCTCTACAATATTTACTTTCCATCAAACATGTAACCGAATCATGTTTTTACATCTTCATTATCGGACAAACTAACTTTTTTTTTTCTTTGGCGCAATTTAGTTTAACACGATCGTTTCCAAATTAGCAATCGACCACCTCTTAGCAATGAGAGTGTACACTTCGTCAAACGTTAATCCAAGGTGCATAAAGAACGCATACAATTTTTTTTTGTAGGTACAACTCCCTAATATATCACTTTGTGCCCGTTCCATGTATCTAACAATAATTGGATAAAACAAAACAACTTCACATTTTCCAGCACATATGGTACCAAACAGTGAGCAACATGGTACTAGATATACAAATAGAGGTACAGAAATCATGAATAGTGGTACTATGATTATTATCATCTTATTTTTTTTTTGTTTTATAATGAATAACACTTAACATAACCTAACAATAACATAAATTTGGTATACATGAACAACAAAAAAGAGATTATGATCACTTTATTTGTCTTAGGGTAAATATAAACAAATATTCAAAATTGAATCCTTAACAAATTAACCAAAAATATATGAGTTAAAGATGATTGTTGGACTCCAAAGTCCTCATATAATACATAGATTACTTATTACTTCAAGTTTTTGCCGGAAAAAAGGTTCAATGTTGCCGGAAAAATATAAATTTTCGGCCATAGAAATTTGACGACGGGATCACTTAATTCGCCGGATTTGTTGTCGCCGGAGTTCTTTTCGTCGAATTTGGTGTCGCCGGCGAGATGAAGCTGCAAAAAAAAAAAAAAAAAAACGTGGCCTGCAGATGAAGCTACATAAAAAAAATGGAGATAGTGATTTGTTGGGGAAGAAGCCAAAAATAAAATATTATTATTTATGTAAGATTAATTAAAATAAAAATAATTAAATAATATGTAAATGGGTATGGTAGTGGGATGATGTCACACTAGAATTTCTTTTTGAGTTATTTTAATAAGAGAGATTTAAATGGAAGTTGAATAGAGGGGTAGGGATGTAGTGGAAAGAAATAATGCCTAGGGACTGACATGGAAGTTTGAAAAAGGATTAGGGATTTTTAAAGAAGTGTCCCAAAAGTTTTTGGTACTAAATTTTTTTCTTGGAGAACGTGGAATGATTGAGATTTGGATGAGGAAGATTGGCCATGAGGCCCATGACACGTCAGTCCAATTTGGAACAAGTTCAGTGCAAGATATAAATAGGTGGGACACAAGTCACACAACGTTCAATTTAGAAATGTTACGTGAAATATTAAATTAATACATGTAATCTATTACTGTATAATAATGTTAAGGATTTGATTGTTTACAAATTATTTTACTCATTTTTATTTCAACTTAAAATTTAACTCAATTCAATTATCTTTAATATTATTCATATAATCAAATAATACGACCAATCATTCTTACACATACATCAACTTTAATTCACTATTCATTCACTCATATAAATTTTAACGATTTATCATTTTCAGTCATTTCCAATTATTTATCTCTTACTTTTATATCAAATCAATTTTAATTATTTTATCTTATATATTATTTTAATACATTCTTAAAGAATCACTGACACCTAAACATACCACCTTTTTAAAATTAATTATGATTAACTAAAATAACTAACAAATTATTCTATAAACAATCAAGCCCTAAGATTTTACTTAAAATAGTAAGTATTTTTTTTTTTAAGAAAAAATACCTAGAAGAGTAGAATGTTGAGGTTGGACCCCCAATTTTATAATCAGGCAAAACATGGACCGTAAAACCACAAACAAACAGCAAACAAAATAACCAAAACTAGAAAAAAAATAAAGAAATAAAAGCGAAAGAATGAGACTGGACTCATGAAGTAAAATTTCACCAAAACATTTTTAAACTTATCAAATGTAGAAATTTCTAAAATAATTCAAATTTTGAAATTTTAAATAAAAATAAGTATATATTTTATTTCCTTCTTAATAAAGGTTTTTTTAAAATGAGTTAAAGTAACTATTTTATTTTTTTTTCTGTCTTGGTCTTTTGGAAACATAGATTTTTTTTAATTGTGGATAATGCTTTAAAATTGATTAAATATTTTTTGTATAAAAAATTTAAATATCATTAATTACAAATTCTCGAATACGTAACATCTGAGCCTTCATTTTTATCATACTTCCTAAATTATTTTTATAATTTTGTAATATTTATGTTGTGTCCGCTTACTATTCATTAGAAAATACTAAGATTTTCGGAAATAATTTGAACTTTCAAAAACCTTTCAAAATAAAATCATTCTCGGGCACTACTGAAAACCTTCTCTTTTCAAACTTTCTAATACGTTTTACTTTCTTTCCTTTCTTTCCTTAAAAACTTAACTCAAGCTCCAAGCTTAGGTTGTTAGTGAAATCGCTCCCATTTAGGTCCTTAGAGAAATCACATTACATTCATTTTCAAAAAATTTAAGACAAAGCAGAACGTTCAAATACTTAGTCTTGATTAAAAAAAAAACATATAGTGTCAAACAACAAACTCAGTCTCGTTCACAAAAGCATAAAATAATAAATGAGAGTTTTTAAAAGTTTGCGGAAAACATAGCACAAATAAATAATAGACCACCATCACACTCCTGCTTCCACGGCCAGCTGCTCAACCTGAAAATGATAATTGTTGGGGTTGAAAAACAAGCGGCCCACCTGAAGACTATACTATGTGATCATTCAAAATAATTAATGGATACCATGATATTAGTATGAAACACAAAAAAGTGATTATATAATGTTTATCACAGGCGTTACCCATACGAGTAGAGTTATAAAGTCTTTACCTCTCGCAGGCGCTACCCATCACGGGCAGTGTTATAAAAGCTTTGCCTTTCACAAGCGCTGCTAATCACTGGTAGGGTTATACATACTTTTCCTCTCACATGCCAGAATACTCATGCAACATACAATGACCATAAATACCACAATAATTATTAGGAATAAGACATAACATAGAATTTTTCACCTTATACTTGAATTAAGTTGAAATGCAGATGCTTCCACGGGATGCTCGAGGGCTCGACTCCTCAGAATCTATATCTTAAGAAGCTTGACTCTTATAAATAACATAACTTAACTTGGTAAAATAAATTATCAACTTGAAGAATTTCTTACCTCAAGGTTCCTGACTTAGTGAAAAATTTCTTAGCTTTGAAACTCCCGGTTAAAGGTATTTTCAAGCTCGGAAAAAGTCTCTTATAATTAATATTTAAGGTCTGGCTCAAAAATAATTTCAAGATTCGAAAATGGCTCAGAACACGTGGTTCGGTGTTGGATGGGTCCGGCTGGATAGGCGCGGCTCAAGTTTGACCGCTGCTGGCTTGGTGCGGCTGGGCGCTGGCGGGGCCTGACCGCTGCTGGCACTAGTCGCCTGGGCACGGAGGGTGGAGGTCACTCGGGGCACTGCCTTGCTTGACGCGGTCTGGCGCCTCCTAGTGTTGCGGTTGGCTCTGCGCGTGCCCGCTCGCGGGATGGTATGCGGTTGGCTGAGGTCTGGGATCGTGTTGTAGCAAATTATTTTTATTTTTACCGAGTACCGAATCAAAATATTCGTTCCCTGGTTCGATCTCTCAAGGAAGACGGTTCGGAATCTAGCGTTGGTATTAATCATATACGAAAAGAAAATATGTCCAAAACACTCTAATCACAATTAATTTGGTGAATTAACTAAAACAAGCTAGAACTAGAAAAACTATTTAAAGAAATAACAATTAAATCTCTAGAGAAAAGGAAGAAGTTCTAGGGGTCGGGAAATCTCATCAAGATTCAAACTATGTTGAACGATTATTTATTCGTTTATGAGATTTAACAAGCCTACACGTATAGAGGGCTTTGCTCAATAACTCTTCGTAACAAGNNATACATAAACGATAAACTCATTCAAACAAGCAACACATAGACAATACGTTTCTGAACAAGTCTACTCTATACGAGCCTAAATCGACCGACATCTCCCATCTCAATTCTAAACGTTATTAACTAGGTTAGAATGGTGATAAATCAACTAACCCTATAATTCACACAACTCGTATAGATTGAACAAAAGACATTCCACATAATTCAAACAAGAATCAAAATCCCTAACCCTAGGTGAATGGATTACCTCATGCTTAGATTCAATCTCATGTTAACCGAATTAAGAACATAAAACCAATCAACAATAATAAAATAGAATTGAAAAACTTACAATAGGATTAAGACTTGAAAGATTTCAATCCAAATGTCTTTGTGTCCAACAATCCAAACATGAGAAAATAAAAAGAAAAGCGGAGAAAATTATCCTAACAATATTGAGTTTTTTGAGAGAAAACTTCAGAGGAACGATATTGGGCGATGTTCCTTAGGTCTGGAGGTTCGTTTTAATATATAGTGCGCGAAAAACGGAGCTCAAACGAGCAAAAATGAGCAAAAATAAAAATAGGGGTCTGTTAAAGTCGCGAGTCGCGACTTTTCTCTGGCGAGTCGCGACTACAACTCACGACTCGCGACCATCTTCTAGGCCAAAATTTTTGAGGTGGATCCAGAAAAGGGGAGGTAAGCCAGAAATGATTCGTGTATATATCTCAGCTCGCGAGTCACGAGATTCTGGGCTGCACTGCGCCATTTTGCGTTTTCGCCTCGTTTGAGCTCGTCCGAACTCGGAATTGAGTTTCGTTTTTTCCTATGCGTCGCTAACGAACCCCTCTATCCAGTTATGCTCTCTAAACCAAATTTTCCTGAAGAGAAAATTCGCCCGAATCTTTAGACCTACACACCAAAAACACAAAAGAAAACAGGAAAAACAAACAAAAAGCACCTAATGACTAAAAATGAAGAAAAACACATAATAAAACACGAAACAAACTAAAAACTAACGAAACGACCTAAAATGGGGGAAAAAGAAAGATAAAATAAACACGAAAAACGCAACAAAAATGGGACAAACATATCGCGCGCGCTGACAATAGGAATCGCGCGCGCGTGCTGCGTTGCTGGGACGGTCACGGGTCACTGGCGTGGCGTGCTGTCTGGGAGTTGTAGGGCTGATGCGCGCGCATGGGAGTTGGCAGCTGCGACACGGCGCAAGGTGCAGCCAGGGTTCGATAGCGACCACGGGCTGCTATTTCGCCTAGCACATGCGACGTCTGGGGCCAACAAAACTCCCAACGCACGATGACTTGTGGCCAGTTTGAGATCATGTTTTTAAGGTAAAAAACAAGACTTAAATCATGGCATTTGGTTCAAACACATGGCCCAATAAAACAACACAAAAAATCTAATTTTTCCACGGCATTTCGAGGCATTCAACAACAAAATTTTTCCAAGGCATAGCTTAACAAAAATAGGGTTTAAGACTCACATTTCTAACATAACAAGGCATCAATTCGCATAATTCCAGGCTAAAACATCAAGGCATATGAGAGTCCAAAACTTCATCAAATTTTTACAACCTTAAGCACACTTTTCTCATTTTAAACTATTTTAAGACTTGAACAAACTTCAATCTACGAGGAAAGGATTTGACTTATACCTCTCTTCTGTAATATAAATAAAAATAGGAAAGAAGCTTGAGCGGATATGATTTCAAGTATAAATTATGTTATTCTACCAAGTACGAAATCGAAGGATTCGTTCCCGAGATCGATCTCTCGAGTAAGGTTAGTCGGATTATAATTCACGATTATTCTATAAAAAAAAGGAAACCAAATTTCTAAACACTCTAAATCGAATATTTCGATTCGATTATCAACTAAGAAAATTCAGAAAACACAAATTAAAAACTTAAAGAAAAGACGATGAACCAACAATGATAAAGAATCTATGGAGTTGGGGATATTTTTTTGATTGAAAATGCAATTACCGGGCAAACGATCATTTGGGTTAAAGGATTCAAATAACTTACTTGTTCAGAGATCCATCCTTAATAACTTTTCGTAACAAGAGAATAAACATGAACGAAAATTTATCGAGTCGTTCAACATATAGGCAATACAGTTACAAACAAAACTATTGAATACGAGACTAGATCGATCAACTCCTCCCCTCTCGGTTCTAAGAGTCGATTATAATAGACTAGAAGGAGGTTAATCGACTAATCTTTGAGTATTGAAAACATCACATGAGAACAAATTATATTCAATTGTGAACTAGTTATAAATTGAAGTGTCATCTTCAACAATATTCAACTTTCAAGCATGATAATTGAAAATGCTATTTAAAATTAGCTCGTGTAATTGAACAATCATCAAGTACGGTAATCATAAATGAATTCAAATCATCATCCCCAATCCCTTGCAAAAAAAATTAGCTACTCATATTGAATTCAACAACATCAATCAAATTAACCCAAGGAATCATATTCATCGATTAGATTAAGAGAAGAACTTACGATTAAAATGGGGTTGAGAGTCGAATCTAAAATACAAGATTAATCCCAAAGAAATTAGAGAAGAAATCTATAAGTTTATGTTCAAGAGTTGGAGTTGAGAAAAAACGAGTTTGGGGAATGTTCTTAAGGTCTGGGAACACGTCCAAATATATATGGCTTGAAAAACCAAGCAAAAAAAAAAAAAACTAATTCTAGCTGCGCGCAGGGCGCCGTGCGTGAGGAGTGCCGCTCGGCGACGGGCGCGCCTGGGAGCTTCTCTGCTGGGGCGCGATAGGCACGCGAGCAGTGGCGCGACGTGCAGGAGATGCAGTGCCGAGGTCTGGGAGCGCGGGAATCTCTGGTCGGGTTGTGAAGCGTGGCTCGGCACGACACCCGCGCGACGCCCTTGGTGTCCTAGCGTGGAACCTGGCGCGGCGTGAGGCCTGGGCGCAGTGTGGGGTTGTTGTGCATGACTTTGCGTTTCGAGCTCGTTTGAGCTCTTCAGAACTCAAAATTGAGTTCTGGTTTTTCTACTCGTCGCCAACGAACCTTTGTAGTTAATTATGCTCGCATGACCAATTTATATTTGAAATCATATCTGCCGAAGCTCCTGACTTGTACACCAAAAATGACAAGAATACAAAGAAGACCGAAAAACTTAAACAAAAATATAGAAAAATTGAAAATAAAGAAAAATACGCAACAAAATACTAAACGGACTAAAAACGAAAAAAAAACATAAAACAGGGAAAAAGGAAAGCAAAACAAACACGAAAAATACAACAAAAATGGGACAAACAACTTCCCCATACTTAAACCTTTGTTCTTCCCAAACAAAAAGAAAATAGAAGAAAACAAGCAAACGAGAATGGACAACAGTTTCAAATAAGAAAAGTATCAATTAATCGACTTAGCCGAGAAGACTTCCAATGACCAAGAGAGCACACCTCAATTGCAACTTGGATACTATGCTTGAAGAGACAAACTCTAAAGCATAATAATATAATATATATGCCTCACTAAATTTCTTACATGAATACAAAATAGGTACGCTCAAATTGGTCGATGGTCAAGTTTCAACGTAAGCTTGCCTATTGTCTAATTCATACTCTAAAATGATCGAAGTTCATGAACTTGTAAATCAACAGGACTTCTCGGTTTGCAATGTAGGCATTTTGGTCATGGGAAGGAAAAATATAAAGGTGAAGTGACTCAAATAAACAATCGCACTCTCGAGCAAATAAATTACTCGAATACCTTGCCATCTTTCGTAATCAACATGTAACTAATCACTCCCACCAAAAAACCATATTCCACTGACAAATACTCAAGTTGAATTGCAATTTAAGTACTCGACCGTTTTTTTTTTTGGGTTTTTTTTGTTTTGTCTTATTTATTTAGAGCTTGCTTCTTCCAAACAAGATCAAATCGAAAAGACGACATTCTATATGTTTAAACATTGGAGGTCATCCAAGTGTCTTATAGTGATTTTCCAATACTCATTACTCGTTAAAATATATCAACAAGTAAGCGGAGTAGAATCCTTTTCATTCGACTTGCGAGTTCCCTGTTTTTTTATTCAGTCGAGCACTATAAATGTAAGTCAATCAAGTTTTTAAACATCATCCTATCATCTAATAAAAACCTCTGTCAATAACACAAATTATATTGTCAAATCCCCAATAATTCAATTAACCGGTTGGCAAGAAATATGGCTCAAAGCTCAACGGACTACTAATGAAAAAATATTTTTAAGGACCAATGAAAAAGGCTAAAACAAGCAATTTAAAAGAAATGCCTCAATCTTTTTCACGATTCATAATTTCAATTGATTTGTTTCAAAACAAACTCAACGCAAGTTCTGATCACGCAAAAATCCGATCAATTTCTCACTAGAAACGATATAAGGCTCAAACCTCACAAGGTAAATAAATGTCCAACATAATGACCAATCAAGTTCATCAAGATATGCTAGTCTTGATCAACGTCACAACTCCTCAACTTCATCAACAATTATTAACCAATCTCAAAATTCATCATAGTCCATACTCGTAAGACACACAAATAGCCTAAAAGGACTAGACCTGGTCAACTAATTAGACACATAAGCACGCAAAAACTCCCCCCATTTAAAAGCGAACAATGTCCCTGTTGTCAATCATGAAACCCATATATTTATGCTATTTATATAACAATCATACAAGTATAAAAAATCTAATCCGTTAAGATTTGTATTATTACGATTCATTATACCAATTAAAATTAAATGGTTTGTTTAATACTACTGTTCTTCCTCACGCCCTCAGCCTCATCCCAACGTAAAATTTACATATATATTTGTTCTTCATTCTTTGTACTTCTGGAAAATTACATGATCAATATTAGTCTGAAAATTTTAAGGAAATACCAATCACACCTTTGCAATTTTTACAAGCTAACCGTAAATCCAAGCCGCAACTTCTAAATTGGGCGATCTACCAGCGTGTGCGACATACGTCGTCAGAGGAGGCGGCGGTGGGTGGATCGATGACGAAAACAATTCAAATTCAATCTCTCTCATCTTCACTCCAGAGCAACTCGACTATGCCCAAGAGCTCGATTCCAAATCGGCTTCTCTTAACTTGGTGTTAGTTTGGTGTATCAGCCTTAGGGGCGACTAGGCCTTAGAAGATACGAACAAAGGTCTCATATTCAATGTAAAAAGACCCTTCTTTTTTCTTTTTTTCTTCTTTTTTTTATTAGTCTGAATTTTTTTGTTCTAATATTTTTTGTTTTTCCTTGATTGTTTTGCTTGATTGCTTGTGATTTGTTTGTTTCTTGGTGTTTTTTGGTAGTGACTTTATATGTATGGTTTGGGGATGAAAATTTCAATTCTGTTTACTTGCATACAACAATTTGATGCTTTACTTATGTGTATTCAACCCTAAGCCAATAATAACCTTTGAAGTTAATATACTTATTCCAATTTCAGGGTTCAAGTTTAGTCCTTAGCTCTTACAGTAGTGAAGATATCTTGGTCTCATTCGGTGGATACAATGGGAGGTACAAAATGAGGTCTGGACTTTGGATAACAGGCTCTTTATTTAAAAGGGATGGTCAAAAGCCTATTTTATTTAAATGACCTTTTGGATAATTTTTTAGTTTAAATAACTCATTCGTTAAGTAAAGGTAAATAAATTATTGAAATACCCAAAATATCTTTATGTAGTAAATGACCATAATAGTCTTCTTCTATTTTTTGTTATAAACTTTGTTTACAATATATATATATATATATATATATATATATATATATATATATAAGATTCAGAAGTTGCATCGTCGTCTCTGTCTCTCTCGCTATGCTCTGTTTTGGGTGTTAATACAAGTGTAACGCCCTGACCGACTGGAAACCGTCTCAGCTCGCCTTCCTCACCGGTAGAACACCTAATCTGCACGTAACTCTCACACCGGAGGGATTTTCCGGTGTAGAGCCTCCAATGCTCAAGTCAGTCTTGAGAAGATGAAGAATATGTGTGAAAATATGTAATTGTTTATGAGATTGTGTCTAAAATCAGAGATTTCACCCCTATTTATAGAGATGAATTACCTGCCCTACGCGCTGCCCGGGCGAGCTGAGCTGGCTGCCCCAGCTGCCCGATTGTACGATCACCTATCTCAACTACCTTGGTGTTAGGAATGTGTCAGAGCGCGTCAGGAGGTGTCAGAGGCCGTTATTGTCGTGGACCAACCATTATATGTCGCGTGTCCTCTGTGCACGTGCTATGGATTTATGTGGAGGCTCTTGGGTTCGACCATATCTGGGCGGGCTGCTAGGTCATTCCGTCTGTATTGGGTGGTCGATCTAACGACCACCCTCTGTTATACTCGACCGTCTAGTGCCTCGACCAGATATTCTATATATCAGGACTTGTCAAGCCCTCATGGATTCGCCTATCTTCGACCAAGAGGCTTTCCTGGCTCGACGTGTATTTCTCTCGACCAACCTGATCAACCCGTTTCGTCCTATTGGCTCGATGGACTGGTCTGGTATATATAATATCCCATATCATCAAGTCCCCCCCACTCTGGTCGAGTCTAAATGACTCGATCTAAGAGTGAGCCTTTTCCCACGCCCTTAAGCATCTTCCTTTCCTTCTTGACCAGCTGATGTGTTCTTGACTCATTTTCGACACTCTTTCATTGTAACCGCTCTTTTTACATTTTGAATTTCAAATTGCGCTAGTTGGCTGTCCTGTCAGATGCGTCTTTTTGTCTGTCAGGAATCATTATTGCCCCGTGATCCGTGCTGCCTCAATTCTCGTGTTCACTTTAATTCTCCCTCTTCCCTGGCCGTTAGATTCGTCACTTTAATCCCACGGTTGTTGTCTTTACGCCTATTCATCTATCCTTCAATTGCGACCCTTGAATCTTTGTGATCCAACGGTTGGTAATTCTCCTCCTCTCTTCCTCGCTCCCTATAAATACCCTAATTCCAGTACTTTGAAAATTTTTTCGCTTACTCGCTCTTGCATTATATCCTGCAATCTTCGAGCTTACTGTGACCTTGGGCTTCTTCGACTTCGTCTCCAATCCACCATCGTTCACCATGAGTAAGTGTTCTCAACTTTTGTCTAGTGTATTTTTATTGAATTTTTCGAATTTTATC
>CACSLK010022181.1:1602597-1618383 GCA_902706635.1 Striga hermonthica | reverse complement strand
AGCGTCCGTTCGCGTGTCTGCCCAGCGCCCGACGCGCCCGATCAACACGCACGCTGTCCGCACCCGACGCGCACGTGCTGCCCGCTGCCACCCGACGACCGAGGCCCGCGTGCCGTGTGTTCGAGTTTCGTGGAACGTATTGATTAGAATCGATTAAAGGCCAAACCTATCTGCCCATTAGGTTGTGGTGTTCAGACGAACTTCACCAACGGTACTCTACATCGTCTCAGAGTCGGCAAAAATTTTAAAAGGTAAACGTCCATATCCTAACTATAGATTCCGCTGCGTTAAGATTTATTTCGATAAAGTTCAATACTGTGCATGTTGTTTGACGTTCCTAACAGAACCCAACACCAGCTTGTACAATGGCTTGCCTAGGTATTGCTCGTCCTATGTTTATTCCGCTCTTCCTATTTCATCTCTCCTTGCTAAATATATACTAAATTGTCACGCTTTCTTTGGTTATAGGGCTTGGTTAAATTTATGCCTTTGTCCAAGGAAGCTCGAGATAGCTCTGGGAAGTCTATCAAGAAGCTCGAGGAGGTTCTTCGCTCTGTGAACGACAAGAATGCCATCCTCCTGCACCACAATGCCAAGCTCCGCGAGATGCAAAGATAGCAAAAAACCCAGTTTGAGGTCAAGATTAAGTCCCTTGACGGAAGAAAGATAAAGCTCTCGCGGAAAAAGATGTCGTTCTTGCAGCGAGGGAGGTGGCAGTGGCGGAGAATGACGCTGCCCTAAAAGAAAAAGAGACGACGCTCGAGCAAGAACGGGCTGCTCGAGTGCAAGCAGAGGCTGCTCGAGTTGAGCTGGAGGCCACTCTGGCCAAGGAAAGGGCTGCCCTCGCTCATCAGCTCAAACGCTACACTGATGTTGCTGCTCTTCGAGCTCGGCAAATGATGTGGGCTACTACAACTGGGCAACTCTTCCGCCAAGAGTATCGTGCGCAAGTGGTGGCTGACTTCATGCAGTCACCATAATTTCTGAAGGAGGTCCAAGACTTCGGGGTGGACTATTTTCAGTTTGCCCTACAGAAGGCCGGTGAGTAGATCGCCGAGGACGATCTCGAGCAGCTCGACCCGGGAGTTATCTGGGACGCCTTGCCTAAGGTTCTCTCTAGTTTCCAGGATGATCCCAACTTACCACTCGAACACTAGTGGTCGTCAGGACTGCTCGAAAGAACTTTGGCTCGATCTGATATACTGAAGAAGACATATGCTCTGCCCGATGGCGTGACCCCTCCAGCTCCTATGTTGGTCGCACTGGCCAAATCCATTCGACAACGCCCACTCAATGAGGCCTGAGATTCAACCTTGGGTACTAGCCATCCACCTGATCTGAACGCCAGCTCGAGCAATGCTAATTCCGCCGCTGCTCTTCCCCTGTAGATCAACTTTGTATTATCGAGTTTTAATTGTAATTTGTATTTTGATGAACCTTTTTAATTTTTGAACTCTTTGTGCTCTTTTGCAATGAAAGTATTTTGCTCGACTGGGTGACTGAAAATTGTAACCTGATATGTCTCCGTTTGCAATAAAACTTAACTCACAATCCACACATTTTTCACACATGCATTTGTGCTTGCACACTTGCTTTTAATCAATCGTTATCATCTTCAAGGTTTGAACCGCGAATTTTAACACATGCCCCCCTTTAGAGGTGGTCGAAGCATGCGACCATCCAGCCTCATGGCCTTAAACATGATAGACTTTCAATTTTTACCACATGCCCACCTTCAGAGGTGGTCAAAGCATGCGACCATCCAGCCTCATAGCCTTAAACATGATGGGTTTTTGATTTTGAACACATGCACACCTTCAGAGGTAGTCGAAGCATGCGACTATCCAGCCTCATAGCCTTAAACATGATGGGTTTTTAATTTTTAACACATGCCCACCTTCAGAGGTGGTCGAAGCATGCGACCATCCAGCCTCATGGCCTTAAACATGACGGGTTTTTTATTTTGAACACATGCCCACCTTCAGTGGTGGTCGAAGCATGCGACCATCCAGCCTCATGGCCTTAAACATGATGGGTTTTTTTATTTTGAACACATTCCCACCTTCAGAGGTGGTCGAAGCATGCGACCATCCAGCCTCATAGCCTTACACATGATGAGTTTTTTTATTCTGAACACATGCCCACCTTCAGAGGTGGCCGAAGCATGCGACCATCCAGCCTCATGGCCTTAGACATGATGGGTTTTTTGTACCAGTGGACTCCTCTCTAACGCCTGTGTCTCCATGCTCGTCCTATTGGCTCGAAACTCTCTCTGCAATGTGTTTGCCTCATTGGGTTCCTTGTTGATCTTCTTGTCTTCACACTTGCCCACCCCAAGGAATGTTCCAAACAAGAGACAACCCAGCCCGAAGGCGTGAGCATTGGACCAGCCTGCCCACCCAAGGGATGTTCCAAACAAGCGACCACCCAGCCCGAAGGCCTTATTCATGGTGGGTTTATCTTCACACTTGCCCACCCCAAGGAATGTTCCAAACAGGAGGCCACCCAGCCCGAAGGCGTGAGCATTCGACCAGCCTGCCCACCCTAAAAGATGTTCCAAACAAGAGACCACCCAGCCCGAAGGCCTTAGTCATGGTGGGCTTGGTCTTCACACTTGCCCACCCACGAGGAATGTTCTAAAAAAGAGGCCACCCAGCCCGAAAGCGTGAGCATTCAACCAACCTGCCCACCCCAAGGGATGTTCCAAACAAGCGACCACCCAGCCCGAAGGCCTTATTCATGGTGGGTTCGTCTTCACACTTGCCCACCCCAAGGAATGTTCCAAACAGGAGGCCACCCAGCCCAAAAGCGTGAGCATTCGACCAACCTGCCCACCCAAGGGATGTTCCAAACAAGCGACCACCCAGCCTAAAGGCCTTAGTCATGGTGTGTTTGGTCTTCACACTTGCCCACCCCAAGGAATGTTCCAAAAACAGGAGGCCACCCAGCCCGAAGGCGTGAGCATTCGACCAGCCTGCCCACCCTAAGGGATGTTCCAAACAAGCGACCACCCAGCCCGAAGGCCTTAGTCATGGTGGGCTTGGTCTTCACACTTGCCCACCCACGAGGAATGTTCCAAACAAGAGGCCACCCAGCCCAAAAGCGTGAGCATTCAACCAACCTGCCCACCCCAAGGGATGTTCCAAACAAGCGACCACCCAGCCCGAAGGCCTTATTCATGGTGGGTTCGTCTTCACACTTGCCCACCCCAAGGAATGTTCCAAACAGGAGGCCACCCAACCCAAAAGCGTGAGCATTCGACCAACCTGCCCACCCCAAGGGATGTTCCAAACAAGCGACCACCCAGTCCGAAGGCCTTATTCATGGTGGGTCCGTCTTCACACTTGCCCACCCCAAGGAATGTTCCATATAGGAGGCCACGCAGCCCGAAAGCGTGAGCATTCGACCAAACTGCCCACCCCAAGGGATGTTCCAAACAAGCGACTTCCAATTCACACCATATCATTCATCCTGTCATCCAGATCATACCAACATTCCAAGCATAAGAAAGTTCACAATCAATCGAGAATATAATAAGATAGCATAATTCCATTAATATTTGAGCAAATTTTGCGGGTTACATCTTTGTTCGACTTTCCTAAAACTTGTTTGCAAAAAAGCGAAGACGTAATATTTTTTTAGATTAGCAATGTTCCATGACTTGGCTAGTGATCTTCCTTCTGCATCTTTTAAGGAGTATGCTCCTCCTGCTTGCACCCTCTTGACCAGGTATGGTCCTTCCCAGTTTGGCTCTAGCTTTCCCACATGTTTGAGCACATCGATGCGTTTCCAGACCAAGTCGCCCACTTGGAATCTGCTCGCATCCTTTGTTTGTTCGCGTCCACTCTGATCAACGCTCTTTCTCGAAGTTCTTCGATTGTATCTAAAGCCCCCATCATTAGACCTTCATTCTGCTCCGGATCATATGTGCTCGACCTTTGTGATGATAACTCGACCTCGACTGGCAGCATTGCCTCCATCCCATAGACTAGGCTGAAGGAGGTTTCTCATGTTGTCGACCTCGGGGTAGTGCGGTATGCCCAAAGTACTGAAGTTAGCTCATCGACCCATGCCCCCGAGGCCTTTTCCAGCTTTGCTTTCAGCCCATGCAGTATAATCCTGTTGGTCACCTCGACTTGTCCGTTGGCTTGCGGATGAGCGACAGAGGCAAAGTGTTGCTCGATCTTCATATCCTCACACCACGCTCGAATCCACTTGCCATTGAATTGAGTCCCGTTGTCAGACACCAACACCTTGGGGACTCCGAACCTGCAAAGTTGATGACTTTCTCCTCCGTGATTTTTGCCAAAGGATCGGCCTGCATCCACTTTGTGAAATAATCCACCGCCACGATCAAGAATTTTCTCTGCCTCGTTCCTTGTGGCATCGGACACACCAGGTCGATTCCCTATCGAGCGAAAGGTATTGGTGCGCTCATCGTTGTCATTGTTTCCGCTGGTTGGTGAATCAATGGGCCATGCTTCTGGAATTGCAAACACTTCTTCACCATCACCTTTGCATCCTCCTTCATTGTCGGCCAAAAGTATCCTGCCCTCAGGATTTTCGCCACCAAAGCCCCCGACTTGCTATGGTCACTGCAACACCCTTCGTACACACTTCTCTCAGCACATATCAACCTTCTTGTTTGGTCACACATCGCAGGTGCGGTCCTGCATATGACCGTTTGTATAGAATGCCTCCATGTTCGAAGAACCTCTTTATCACCTTCACCGTCCCCTCCTTCAGTTCCCTAAGGATCGGGGCCCTCCAGTCCTCGACTTCTTTGATCTCGCCTACCTCCGCCTCGACCACACTCCGCTCCAAGTGTAACAAAGTCACGCTCTGACTCTTACAATACACCAAGCTCTGAGCAACCTTCGACAACAGATCTGCTCGACCATTCTCTCCTTGAGGAATCTGTATCAGCTCGAATGAATCAAACTCCTTCCTCAGCTTCCTCATCTGATCGACATACTTCTGCATCCTATCCTCCTTGACTTCAAACACTTCCTGGAACTGCCAACTACCAGTTGAGAGTTTGAATTCACTTGCACTTTTCGAGCCCCTCCAGTCATGGCTAATTGCATCCCTTTGATCACCGCCTCGTACCCAGCTTCATTATTGGATATTTTAAACCCCACCTTAACCGCGAATTCCAGATAATCGCCCTTAGGGAAAACAAGTACGATTCCCAGTCCTACCCCACTTATCACCACCGATCCATCTACGAACAACTGCCATACTTCTCCAGATTTCTCCTCGACCTTCGTACCCTCCTGGATAAAATCTGCCAACACCTGCGCTTTTATAGCCCTCCTTGGCTTATACATCAAGGAATACACACTCAATTCGACCGCCCATTTCACTAATCGACCAGAAACTGAGGTTCGCCCGAGCGTTTCTCCCAGCGGCATATTCGTTCTCACCTTCACTTTATGGTTTAAGAAATAAGGCCTCAGCTTCCGAGCAGTCACAACCACCGCCAGAGCACACTTCTCAATCTCTGAATACCTTCACATAATATATAGGAAATTGTGCCACCCCTTCCTCTCGCAGCAGCACCGAGCTTACAGCCTGCTCTCCAATGGAAATGTACAACACCAGATCCTCTCCTTGGACGGGCTTAGCCAACAGTGGTAGATTGGCTAATACTCCTTGTAACTCCTCGAAGGCACGCTGAGCCTCATCTGTCCACTGAAAATTTGCACTCTTCTTCAGCGTTTTGAACAAGGGACCACTTTTCTCGGCCACCTTTGAAATGAATCGACTCAGCCCCGCAATTCGGCCCCCTAAAATCTGCATTTCTTTCATATTTGTCAGTGATTTCATCTTCATCACCGCTCCCACCTTCTCTGGATTCACCTCGATTCCCCTCTTGGTCACCAAGTACCCCAGAAACTTCCCCGACTTTACCCCGAACGAGCACTTGGCCGGATTCAGCTTCATCCCATACCTCATCAAAGTTAAAAACGTCTCCTTTAAGTCCTGCACATGATCCATATCCTCCTTGCGTTTTACCAACATATCATCCACGTACACCTTCATATTCCTCCCCAATTTCTCCTTAAAAATTTTATCCACCAACCTTTGATATGTGGCTCCCGCATTCTTCAGGCCGAACGACATCACCACGTAGCAATAGGTTCCTCGACTCATCATGTAACTCACCCTCTTCCTGTCCTCTCTCGCCAGGAGAATTTGATGATACCCCTGCGAAGCATCCATCAGGCTCAACAACTCACACCCGGCAGTTGAATCGACCAACTGGTCGATCCTAGGCAGGGGGTACAAATCCTTCGGGCATGCCTTGTTCAGATCACGGAAATCTATACACATCCTCCACTTCCCTTCTGCCTTGGACACCATTACCGTATTTGATAGCCATTCCAGGAATTGAATCTCCTTGATATGCTCGGCTCCGAACAACTTCTCAACCTCCTGCTCAATGATCCTATCCATCTCCGCCCCATGGTGCCTTCTCTTCTACTTCACCGGCCTCACACTGAGGTTGATGGTCAAGCGATGCTCGATCACCTCTGCGCTTATCCCCGTCAGCTCCTCCGCCATGTAGGAAAAAATATCAGCAAATTCTCTGATCAAACTAATCAACCTCGACCTGATTGGCTCCTCCAACTTCTTCCCGGTTCTAAACTTCCTCTCCTCATACCCCTCGACCATCTGAACCTCCTAAACCTCCCCATCTGGCTGGATATCTATCTTCTCCTTACCTTTCTCCAATCTTCGACTGTCTTCTTTTGATCTCAACCCACCTGGTCGACTGATCTCCTCCTCTTTTGGTTTACTCTACCTCTTCGCTAATTGTTTGTTGTTGCTCACCGTCGTCTGATAACAACTCCTCGAGGTAAGTTGATCCCCTGCGATCTCACCAACGTTTTCTCCCACCGGATATTTAATCGGCATTTGGTACGTTGATACTACCACCTGGAATGCGTTTAAACTCGTCCTCCCCATATGATGTTGTAAGATGATTCAGGTCCCACTACCACGAACCTTACCATCTGCACCTTCCTCGTCACTCTTGATCCAAGAGCCACCAGCAAACTTACTTCGCCCATCGGCATCACTTCTCCTCCATTAAAACCATAGAGAGCTGTGGCCACCGGTTTCAACTCCAGATTCAGCTCCTTGTTGATCTGTGAAAAACAGTCATAAAACATCACGTCTACCGAACTCCCAGTATCAATAAACACCCTCTTCACATTGAAACCTCCCACCTCCGCGGTAATCACAAAGGCATCGTTTAAAACTTATCACTGGCATGTGAGCCGTGATTCCGACATCCTCTCTCTTCCTCTTAACAGCACGAGCATGTTCTTTCCTGGCCTTATTTGAGTCACCATCTGTCGGTCCTCCTGAAATCATATAGATCGTTCCACTCTTTAGTGATGCCTCTCCTCTCTGTCCTCCTCTATCTCCATCTCCTTTTCTCGGCTTCTTCCCTTGACCATCTCGACCTCCTCTCGACTCATCATCGCCCTCCTCATCTCGATCACTCCTCTCTTCCGAGTCCTCCCGACAATTCCTCCTTCCCTTTCATTTTACCCTATCGTGATAAAAAAACTCTTTCAAGTGCCCTGCCCGAATCAATCGTTTGATCTCATCCTTCATATGCCTGCAATTCTCCGTGGTATGGCCATAATCTCGGTGGAAACGATAATAAATATTGGGCCTCAGTCGAGTCGGGCTCGTAAACCTTGTCTTCAGCCAAGTCACATCCTCACTCGCTATCTTCTGCTCCATCGCTTCGAGCACCTCCGCCATGTCTTTCCTCAAGGGTGTGAAATTATGATACCTCTGCCTCTCGAACAACAATGGCCTCCCCTGCCATCGATCATCCATCTTCACTTGCTTTGAGTCTCGCCCCTCACCTCTAGGCGATGCTTTTTTCGATCCACCGCTCCTGGGCAAACCCCTCCTCGGTGACCTTCCCCTTGGCGGGCTCTTCTCCTTCTTTGGCTCTGGTCGAGCAGCTCCCTCTAACTTGGCAAACTCCATCTCTATTTCCTCCAGACTAATATACTTTTTGCATCTCTTCAACACCTCCTCATATGATCGAGCAGGGGTCTTTGCCAACGAAGTTCGACAGGGCCCCGCTCGAAGACTTCTTATCAATCCTCCCGCCTTCACCTCATCCGACGCCGAGTGAACCTCCAAACACGTTTGATTATATCGAGCAACATACTCCCTCAATGACTCCTTCTCCCCTTGCTTCATCACCATCAAAGTCAAATTATTTTTTTTGAGCCACTGCGCTCGAGTACTGATTGGTGAGCTTGCTAGAAAAATCCTCGAAATCAGCGATCGACCCCAGGGGTAATTGTGGAACCAATCGAGTGCTCCTCCGCGCAAGGTCAATAAAAAAGCCCTGCAACACAGAATAAGAATATCCATGCAACAAAGCCATATTTTCAAAAGTCCTCACATGCCTCGGCAGATCCGATGACCCGTCAAACACCAAGTTGGTCTCCCGGAATTTGTTCGGCAAGGGTGCCGCCAAAATCTCCCTCGAGAAAGGGTGTCCTCGAGCTCTCCTTTCCGGCCTCCCTTCAACATTGTTCTGCAACTGGCGCAACTGCTCCACCATCCTCTCCATTGCACAATCCCTCACGCCTCCTCCATCTCCATAGCTAGAGACATCCTCATTCTGATTTCCTACCACCGTAGTCGGCGTGGTTGCTGCGTGAGACGTGTGGCTTGTGACTTGCTGCGCCGCCTGTGCTGCTGCGGCCGCCACCATCCTCTGCATCTCCTCCCTGGTCATTGCCACCATCTGTTGACCGGGGTTCTGAACACTCGTCTGCGGTGGCGCTCTTCCTTGCACCGCCGCTCCTCCTGGCTGCGCCACTACCGGGTTCTGGGGCGTCGGTGGTGGCATCGCTACCGCGGCTGCTGCACGAGCCTCTTGGGCACGACTGGAGCTTGCATCTCCTCCGAGAACCGCCGTCGATGCTCCCACACCTTGAAGGAAGGGTGTAGGAGTAACCGGCGTCTGTGAAGGACCAGAGATACCCGGAAGAGGGCCATGCCCAATCGGCCTGGTCGTCGTCCAAGCGTCATCGAACGTCGACTGCAAGTTGGTTCTGAGAATTCCGTCCGCCATAGCTGAGCTTCAAACACAACCTTTCGAACGAGAATTACCACAGACGGCGCCAATAATGTAAGTGTAAACGTCCTGGCCCAATTTGGGGTAGATCGAACCTCACCTTTGCCGGTAGGACGCCGTGCAAATAACTCTCACACCGGGGGTTATGTCCGGTGAAGAGCCTTCGATGCTTAAGTCTGTATGTGTATTAGTATACTGGAGTTGAATAATGGAAAAATTGTGTTAAGGAAGAAAGGCTCACCCCCTTTATGTATGGGTGAGATACCTGACTTAGTAGCTGCCCGGATATGGTGAGCTAGCTGCCCCAGCTGCCCATCCGTACTCTGACATGTCGCGCGTATGTCAGAGGTGGTGCTGGGAGTTGTCAGAGGTGGTTGTCGTTGTCAACTAATACATTCACGCCACGTGTCCTCTGCACATGATATGATTATCCCTCTTAATATTCTCCTGAAATTCAGTTGGAGGCTCTTTCACGCGCCTGTGACTAAGCCGATCTTCAAAGTACCACCAACCCATAGGGTGGTCGATCTGGTCGACTGCTTGACTGGTCGGCTGCTTGACTGCTCAGTTGGTTAACTGGTCGACTGCTAGACTGGTCGATCTTCCCGCCACTTGGTTCGGCTCCTTCACGGCGCAACTTCTTCGACCGGTTCGGCAGACCGGTTTAGCCTTGTGGAGATAATATCCTATATCAAAGTCACTCAACATGGAAGTTTCTTTGAAAAATTGCTTTCTAAAGTTTTCTGTCTTTTGTTGCTGCTTTAGCCCGCCATGGCTGAAAGATGTGTTCTCTAATACTGCTGCAAATGAGTGTTATTTGCTAAAGTTTTGTCCATTTCTTTTGTTAGATAGATGAGTCTGTTTTGTATATGATGCTCTCAATTAGTTAGTGGTTTGATATGGTCCATTAGGGTATAAGTCTGTACTGTTGGTTTTTTAGCTAGCTGCAAAAGGGAAAATGTTGTTGATCCCTTTTATATTCTTAGTACTTGTACAAATTGGGGTCAGTAGACCTCCGGGTTGTAAGACTAATTTTTATTTGAGTATAAAATCTACCGTTTTGAAAAAAAAAATGGAAACCAAATTAGAAACGAGATCATCACTTCGATGTCTCATTTCATCTACCAAATTTGTAACGTTTGGTTTTTCTTAATATCTCAATATTAGTGTCAATTACAATATAATGGCATACTCCATTTTTCATTGTTGCATTAAGTAATTACACATCAGTTTTTACTAAATTTATTTTGCATCAAATGGATTCATCAATACATTTGTGCAGTTGAACTCCATTTATTTTACTAAAATAAATACATTTGTGCAGTTTTTACTCCATTTATTTTACTAAAATAAACTACAATTATTTTAATTCATCAATACAATAATAAAAATTTCAATTGATAAAACATCAAAGTACAATTAATACAAACTACTAATTATTTTATATACTCAAATAAAATGGGAAGTAATATTTTCAACATTTCATGATTATGGCCCAGTTGAACTCGCCAAGTCTTCTCTTGATATTGTGCAGCAAAGATGAACCCGTCATACATTGGCAGCTTATTCAAGTCAAGATATAATAATGATTCATGAGTCACTGTGATGAACCCGTCATATGTTGGTAGCTTATTCAAGTCCAATGGCAATATTAATGTATCCTCCTTAGTGTTGCATTCTTGTGTCTGTATATAATAATCAAATTATTCATCATCATATATTGATGAAAAGTAAGAAAAAAAAAAACTTAAATTTGCACTTACTGTATTTAATAGTTTTGGATACTCTGGCGGATAGTTCAAATCCAATCCTATTTTTTGACGTTGTAATGTCAAATTGTAATTTCTCATGAAAGTATGCTGCTAGATTTCACTGCAGTGTAATTCTCAAATTGTAATTGCAGATTGTTCTGTAGTGTTCAGTAAATAGGATGATTACACAGTGGTTACGCAATGGTCAGTTAATATGATATGTGACGTTAATATGCATCTCCAATTGAACGCAAACGTGGGTTTATTAACTTAACCCATTTATTAATTACAATTCAATATTTATTAATTAATTACAACTCCCTATTTCCTAACTTAACCTATTGTACAACTCAATAATTATTTATTAATTTATAGCTTTTTTATAAAATAAATTATAAAAGTTAGTATACAATATATAAATGAAATAAGTTATCATATTTACAATATTTTAATATTATTAATATAACTGTAGATTGTCTAAGGAATTACAAACCAAAACAAAAAAAATACTACAAGAATATGAGTATCATACAAATCGTCTACACATAAGATTGGAATATATCTTAGTCCATATAGAAAAGTTGTAGAAGAAACTAAATCATTAACTAAAATATCTACGAAAATTAAATATTCCATATAGAAAAAATTGCAAATGATCATTAATTAAAAGATCTAGGAAAACAAATATTACATAGAGAAAAATTACAAATGAAATCAAATCATTAACTAAAAGATGTAGAAAAACAAAATAATTCAGATAAATAATATATGTATTAAAGTAAAAGCCCAAAATGACTAACCAGCCCACATTTTCTTGAAGCAAAAATATAATTTTAGAAAATGTGTAATAAAGAAACATTATTTCAGACATTTTCATAATTTCACATTTCAAGTAAATTGATACCTGAAAAGACTCTTCTTCCTCAATCGCTCAAATCGCTCAAATTTAGACTCCAACCATACGCGCTTAGTCGGTTCCCTTAGCGATCGTCCGGGATAGTTAGTGGATGGCCTCCTCCGATCCTCCATGGCGTCGGCACCCCTGGCCTTGGTTTTGTCCCCTCTGAATTAGGGCTACGGTTTAGACGGTTCTTTTCTGCTCGAAGGCTGCCGGAATTCAGGGGTTTCGGAGCAAGGCGGGGGTGGTCGTGGGTGGAAGATGCTTGTGCCGCTTGATTCGTCTGGGTCGAGGCACCTCTTCTCAGCCAGGTTGAAGGACCACTGCGGGCGGTTTTCCGGCTTCAGCGGAAGTCTGGCCGTCGGATCCTTGTTCGTAGGGGGTGGCGGGTCGGGTCTTCTCTTTTCAGACTGGTTTTGTTTGGAGGTGTGTCATTCTGGCTGGGTCGGAGCGGTCAGGCAGGGAAGCCACGCGTCTCCTTTCTCCCCTTTTCTCGGTTATGAGTTCGGGGAGACCGGCGGTCCCCGGATTAGGCTAGTGGTGTTAGGCTGCTTCGGGTGAGTGCCGGATAGGCTAGTGGTGTTAGCCGGTTGGGGGGCTTCGTGGTTTTTTGCGACTAGAGTGCGGGTCGGGTTCTTGGATTGATTTTTGGGCTCGATTCATCGTCTTGCTAGGCCTTTCGCAGTGGTAGGCATGGTATCGGAGCTTCGAAGCTCTCCTCGGAATCGAATTTGTCTGCTTGCTGTCCTTTCAGGAGTCTCTGCTTAGGGAGGCTATGTTGTTAGTGTGTAGTTATTTTTCGTTTATTTGTTCTTATTTTGTTATTTGTGTTGGTGTGCTTGTTAGTTGTTGTGTTTTAGGGTTGGGTCGTTGGCCTCAGTCAACCCGAGTGTGAACTTATTATCCTTTTGGGACCACACACTCGGGCATTACCTCGTAGGGGCGTTTTAGTTGTTGAGTGTTGGTGTTGGGTGTTTATTACCCTGTTAGGGTCTTCTCTAGGCGGGCTTCGTCCTGTCCACTCAAGTTTATTCGGCTGGTGGCTGTGTTTGTTAGCTGATGTTTGTATTTGCACATTTGTGCCCTTTTATAAAATTTCTATCGTTCCGAAAAAAAAAAATTAAATTGATACCTGCATGTATGTAAGAGATATTTTCACATTTCAAGTAAATTGATACTGCATGTATGTAAGAGAGTCAGTAGTTAGCACTTAATAGCACTACAACTAACCTACACTTCAAATTTTACAATTAAAAAATAAAGTAGTACAAAATTCACTTTCAATTTTAAGATTAATTAATTATCAATCCATACATTTCAAATCTTAATTTACAAATGAAATATATATATATATATAAATATATATATATCACTTTCAAAATTAAAATTAATAATAAATCATGTTTAAGCCACTATATTGCTATCTTCATAAAACAATAACAATATGAAAGCATGAAACTCCAACACCTTATCCAAACAACCTATATTAATCAACAAATGAAACCACGATAAGTACAGTTTCATTCTTTCTCTTTGAGCATAACAAAAGATCTAGGAAACTAAATATATTTTTTTTTTCAAAACGATAGAAGTATTATATAAAAACGCACAAATGTGTAAAATTACAGCCACAAGCTGAATATAAACAGCCAACAACTAAATATAAGCAGCCAACAGCGGAATAAACTGGGAGGACAGGGCAGAAGCCCGCCTAGAACCGACCCCAATGGGGTAATACTCTAGAAACCCAAAACACTACGACTCTAAAAACTCCCAAGGGGAGAATACAAAAAGCAGACAAAAACGGCCCCAACAGGGTAATGCCCGAGTGTACGATCCCAACAGGATAATGAACACACTCGGGCTAACTGAGGCCAACGGCCCAAACTTAAACACTGACAACATAAACAATAAAAACAACGAAACACACAAAACGAAGCTACAGACTGAAAACAAACAAACAAACAAATAAATAGCCTCCCTCAACAAAGACATCCGGAAAGGACAGTAGACAAAGCCGATTCCGAGGAGAGCTCCGAAGCTCTAGTACCGCGCCCGCCACTGCAGAAGGCCTAGCAAGACGAAGACCCTAGCCTTAGAACAAACCAGAAAAATCGACCCGCACACCGACCGCAAGAAATCACAATTGCCCCCAACCGGCTAATGCCACTAGGCAATATGAAACCATCCTAAATCGCCTAACACAACTAGCCAATTCAGAAACAGACGACCTCCCACAAACTCAGAAACCAAGCAAGAGGAGGAAGGGGACGAACGACTTCAGAGCTCAACGGCCCCGACCCTATCCGAAGGACCAAACCTAACCCGAGACATCCGCCTATCCATCCAGTCCGCAAGGACTAATCCCGACCTTACACCCCAGTACAACCGAGATACCGGAGACAGACTCCGGCCAAAACCAAGGACCCGCCAGCAGGATTACCTTCCAGCCCATCAAAAATAGGCGCTCCGACCAGAGCTCAAACCCGACCTGCCTTCCCAGCACCCGAGGACAAACCACAGCCCTTCCGCAGACACCCCATAGCTCCGGCGAACACAAAGCCGATATAGAACCTGCAACAAAAGCCGAGGCCATCGACACAGGCTGAGAAGGGGAGGCCTGAGCAGGAATGACGCAAGCAACTGAGCCGCATTCAGCCGATGGTTCCGCACTCCACCTAACCTCTCCTCCATGGAGCTCCGGCGACCGTCAATTGCAGAAATGACGAAGACGGCCAAGGAACGCCATCCTCACCCCACGGCCAGAGAGAGAGAGAGGAGAAAGTGCTGCAGATAATGACAAGAATACTCGACAGCGAGCAGCCCACCGGCAAGCCAAATGGACGCTGAGAGAGGTACAAGATTTCTGCGACGAGAGCTAGGGTTACGGGGGGAATTAGGGGGAGCGTATAAATTTTACTTATTGGGAAACTAAATATTCCAAAAAATTGCAAATAAAAGTAAATATTTAACTAAAAGATGCAGAAAACCAAAATAATTCAATTAAAAAATATATGTACCAAACTAAAAGCCGAAAAGACCAACCAACCCGATATTTTATTGAAGCATAAATATGATTTAAGAAAAAGTGCAATCAAGAAACACTTTTTCGTCCCCGAGCCCAAAGGATACTTCGAGTTAGGGAGGTTAAGGTCTCGAAACATGTTGCGAATCATTTCACCCATTTCTTTACGGTGCCTCTTTGCTCGACGTTTCATTCCCAGTTTAATATTAACTATTTCCTCCTTGCAATGCCGCTGCATCTCCGCAATTTCGCTAGCCATTTTTTTCGCTCTCTTGGCGAATCTCTTTTTCTACTTCGACTCTACTCTTCTTCAGCTCATCAATAATTTTTTTCATCGCTTTGAGCTTCTCATTCACATCGTCATTGTTGCCATCATTTTCTGAAACTAATGAACCTTCAATCGGTGTAAATCCATATAGAAAAAATTGCAAATGATCATTAATTAAAAGATCTAGGAAAACAAATATTACATAGAGAAAAATTACAAATGAAATCAAATCATTAACTAAAAGATGTAGAAAAACAAAATAATTCAAATAAATAATATATGTATTAAACTAAAAGCCCAAAATGACTAACCAGCCCACATTTTCTTGAAGCAAAAATATAATTTAAGAAAATGTGTAATAAAGAAACATTATTTCAGACATTTTCATAATTTCACATTTCAAGTAAATTGATACCTGAAAAGACTCTTCTTCCTCAATCGCTCAAATCGCTCAAATTCAGACTCCATCCATTCGAGCTTAGTCGGTTCCCTTAGCGATCGTCTGGGATAGTTAGTGGATGGACTCCTCCGCTCCTCCATGGCGTCGGCACCCCTGGCCTTAGTTTTGTCCCCTCTAAATTAGGGCTAGGGTTTAGGCGGTTCTTTTCCGCTCGAAGGCTGCCGGAATTCAGGGGTTTCGGAGCAAGGCGGGGGTGGTCGTGGGTGGAAGATGCTTGTGCCGCTTGATTCGTCTGGGTCGAGGCACCTCTTCTCAGCCAG
>CACSLK010022181.1:1543579-1557923 GCA_902706635.1 Striga hermonthica | reverse complement strand
CAAATAACTTCGAAATTATATCTATGTCTTCAGTTTGACCCCAGTTTGACTTCGGCTCGGTTCGATCAATACGCGAAGCATAAAAATCGATTCTCAGTCCAGTATAAACCAAAATTTCGAATGACTTAATTAATTTAAATCGAACGAGTCATTATATCGTCTTCAAGACAATATAATACGATTGCTTAATCGAGCAATATAACAAATAATCCAAAAATCAAATAATACCTCATAATCATATAAAATCCAATAATTAACGGGGCGCTACATAAAGTGAAGGCCTTAAAATTTGTAGAACAAGAACTACAAAATTTAGTTGAAGGAGTGAGATGCATGTAAGGATAGTAAAGTCGAACTTTGACAAACATATCTGAAAAAAAATAAAAAAAAAAGTACTGTAATTGGCTCCGGTTGTTGCATTCTGTGCAGAAACTCGTCTTACTATTGCAAGGCAATTATCCTTTGGCCTCGTGTGCGGAAGATACATGATCAGGCTAGCAGGGATTGTGTTGTTCAAGCTCATGGCCTATAAGAGGAAAACTAATGAGTAACATTTCATGAAATAATTTCCATAATTTCTTGATATGTAGAGGGCTGATAAAAACATGTGAATCACTTGTAATTCAGAAGATGGTGTAGAAAAATAAAAATATCGATTTAGGCAAGATCGTTCTTTGGGCAGAGTTGGCTTCCATTCCCAAAGCTAGGAACTGTTCAACTATTGGTGTAAATCCCTATGCGATATAAATATAAAATGTAGATATAGAAACAATATGATTAAACGCACGAAAATAATTTTAATGGAAAGCACTATATATCTAATGATTCCATTTCACCAAAAGCCCATTTTGTACTTTAAAAAAAAGCTGGTTCAAAATCAGGTGTACCTATTGTAATCATTCTGATAGGAGTGTACAACATGTCGACTCTTTAGGTACGCATTGCATAACAGACGGGGATAGTCATGGAATAAAAAAGAATGTAGAGAAAAAATGCATTCGAGTTTTATTGAGATGAAGAATTGAGATGAGAAAACGAGAGAGAAAGGAAAGCTTGATACTTCTGATATTGAACGAAAACGAAAATGACAAAAGTGAGATCCTAACCCTAATACAGACTATATATACTGAAGATAAAACAACTAAAAGCGTTAAAACAATAAACACAACTATTACTCTCCAAAACACACTAATAAGGTAAAATACTAAAATACCCTTTACATTAATACCCCTCGCAAGTTAAGCATGTATGTTAGACATGTTTAACTTGGAAAACAAGTTCTCAAATAAAGGAAAAGCAAGAGGTTTGGTTAGTAGATCTGCAGGCTGTTCACTTGTAGGGATGTGCTGTAAATGGATAACTCCTTTTGCAACCTTCTCCCTAATGATGTGGCAGTCGATCTCTATGTGCTTTGTCCTCTCATGATGAACTGGGTTATGGGCTATGCAAATGGCAGACTTACTATCTGAAAACATGGAAACAGGTTGTGTGTGAGGGATATGTAAATCAGACAATAAGTAAAGTAACCGTTGGGTTTCAAGGTTGTAGAGGCAAGAGCCCTGTACTCTGCTTCAGCAGAGGATTTGCTGACAGTATTTTGTTTCTTTGATTTCCATGAGACTAATGAATTACCAAGGAAAATTACATATCCTGTGGTACTTTTTCTGGTGTTGGGACAACCAGCCCAATCACTGTCAGAAAAAGCATTCAGATGTAATGAAGAAGATCTGGGAAAGAGAATACCTGAGCCTGCAGTGGCTTTCACATACCTTAAGACTTTATGAGCTGCAGCTAAATGATCTGAAGTAGGCTGAGACATAAATTGACTTAAACACTGAATGCTGTAAGCAAGGTCTGGCCTTGTAATGGTTAAATATAAAATCCTTCCCACTAATCTTCTATATGCAGGTGCATCAGTTAAAGTGGAATCAGATGTGGCAACAGTAAGTTTTGAAGTGCTATGCATTGGAGTTTTAGCAGGTTTATAGCCAATATATCCTGTATCAGTAAGAATGTCCAATGCAAATTTTCTTTGACATAAGTGTATCCTAGTTTCAGAATGAGCAACTTCTAATCCCAAGATATACTTTAAAATGCCCAAATCTTTTATGGTAAAGCATGCATCTAGATGAGATTTGATGGCTTGAATTTCAGACAGAGAATTACTAGTCAATATAATGTCATTTACATAAACTAATAAAGCAAGGAATGAAGAATCAGATGATTTAGTAAATAAACTGCAGTCAGCTGATGATTGAGTAAAACCATATGCAAGTAAACATGTAGTCAATTTGTTGAACCACTGCCTAGAAGCCTGTTTTAAGCCATATAAACTCTTGATCAATTTACATACTCTAGTATTAAAATCATCAAGATAACCAGGTGTAGGAATCATATAGACTTCCTCATCAACATCACCATGGAGAAAAGCATTATTTAGATCTAACTGATGAAGATGCCAGTTTTTAATTGAAGCAATAGCAAGAACAAGTCTGACAGTAGTGATTCTAGCAACAGGGGAAAACGTATCAAAATAATCAATGCCCTCTTCTTGGGTATACCCCTTTGCTACTAGTCTAGCTTTATATCTTTCAATACTACCATCAGATTTGTACTTAATTTTGTAAACCCATTTACAACCTATGGAATGTTTACCATTAGGCAAATCAGTAAGAACCCAAGTGTTTGTTTTCTCTAAAGCTTTTATTTCTTTACTCATGGCTTCTTGCCAATGAGGGTTCTTAATTGCTTGTTTGTAAGTTTTGGGTTCAACATTTTCAGAAATGGCAGCAGTAAAACAAGCATGTTCACCAGATAGATGATCAACAGATAAAAAATCAGATATGCAGTAAGGAGTACCTGAGCAATGTTTTTCAGAAATAGATAAAGGAGAAGATGTTTGATTTGAATGAGAATTGTATGGTTGTTTTGTAATTGGGTTGGTGTAAACACTGTAATATGAGGGAGTGGTTTTATGTCTAGTTGATCTTCTCAGAGAAGGGGGAGAAGAGGGATTATGAGGTGTAGAGGATGGACTGTGAGATTGATGATTGTTTGGAGGTGTAATAATAGCAGTGGGTGTTACAGTAGTAACAGGAGGTGGTGCATTGACAGGGGGTGGAGGGTTAATGTTGGTTGTTTGAGTAGTAGATGGTTGATGGGTATGTGTATCATCATAAGGAAAATCTGGTGGTTGAGGAAATAAACAGTCCAGAGAAGATTTGTTAGGAAATTTGAAAGGGATAACATCTTCAAAAAAAATAACATTTCTGGAAATTAATGTTTGCTTGGTGTCCAGGTTGTAAAGCTTATAGCCTTTACAACCAATGGGATAGCCAAGAAGTATGCATTTTGAAGACCTTGGGGCAAATTTATGTCTGTTTGAATGCAACGTGGATGAATAGCATAGAGAACTAATGACTCTGAGATGCTCCAAAGATGGAGGTTTATTGAAAAGTTTTTGAAAGGGGAGAGGTTTTGTAAATTTTTTGAAGGAATTCTATTAATGATATGAGCAGCAGTTTGGATGCAATCTATCCAAAACATTAAAGGTAAATGACCATGAAACAGAAGTGCTCTAGCAACTTGTAACAAATGTTGATGTTTTCTCTCAACTCTCCCATTTTGTTGAGGTGTTTCAACACAACTTGTTTCATGTAAAACTCCATTGTCTTTGTAAAAATCATGCATGAGAAATTCAGTACCATTGTCTGACCTAATAGTTTTGATATGTTTATGAAATTGAGTTTTCACTAGATTAGAAAAATGGACTAATGCTGATTTAGTGTCAGACTTTTGGCAAAGAGGATAAATCCATGTGACTCTAGAGTAATCATCAACAATAGTGAGAAAGTATCTGTGTCCAGCATAAGAAGCAGTGGAAAAAGGGCCCCATAAATCACAATGTATGAGATCAAAAATATTAGATGCAATAGAAGTACTTTGTGAAAAAGGTAACCTTTTCTGTCTGGAAAACTGACAGACATCACATGGTTTATCAGCATCAGATTTACAAGAACCAGTGCATACAGATAAAGTATCAAGTTTATGATATGATAAGTGTCCCAATCTGTAATGCCATATGTCATGAGATACAGTAGATGAAGCATTGGATACATGGTTTGTAATAGGTAAACAAACATTTGAAGAAACAGATGCAACAGACATTGTTGCATTTACATTTGTAAGAAAATCAGTAGAAAGATGATAAAGTCCAGCTTTGACCTCAGCAAAACCAATCATTTTGCTGTTCAGGTCCTGTATGACACAATAAGAAGAAACAAATTTGACTATGCAATTATTTGATGCAGATAATTTTGAAATGGATATTAGATTGAAAGAAAAATTTGGAACATAGAGAACATTGAGGAGCACAAGATTAGGTCCCAGATTGATCTGTCCCACATGGCTAGCCTCAGTGTAAGCTTCATTTGGAAGGTTTATCTTAACAGAAATAGGAGTAGGTGGTTTTGAAAACAAGGACAAATCACAGACCATATGGTCAGTTGCACCTGTATCCAGGATCCAGGTGTTTTTGGTAAAATTAGTTTGAGAGAAACAAATAGTATGATTTGTCTTACCAATGTTAATGTCAGTTTGAGCAACAGACTGAGCAGTAGTAGCAACAGGATTGGTAGAAGATCTTGTTCCCTGTTTCTGCTCAGAAAACTTTTTGAAATCCAGAAACTCATGATATAATTGGTCAGTCATAGAAGATGAAGTAGAAGTGGAATTAGCAGTGGTGGAAGTAAAATTTGCCTTAGGGGTCATTTTGTCAGGGTGAATTCTAGGACCCCTAGGACCTATCCAATTTTAAGGATAGCCTATCAGTTGGTAACATCTGTCAGTGGGATGATTGTAACCACAGTGATCACATTTTTGTTTCCTTTTGGGAGGTAAGGTAGACTGAGAAGGTTGAGTGGAGTTATGATGCTGAGATGAATTGTGATATGATTTGTATGGAGGTTTCACTGTTTTTGCAAGCATGGCAATGGAATCAACAGTTTTAGAGGGATCTCCAGTTAGGCGGACCCACTGACGTTTGACATGTCAGTCACATTGCTTACATGGAATGCCCGTGGTCTGGCTAATAGGACCACCCTTGCTCAGGTTAGATCTCTCATTCGTGAGCATAACCTTGACTTTGCGGCTTTCTTAGAGCCTATGACTCGTGACCCTTCCTTTGACGTCTATTCGCGGTGCCTTGGTTTTCATGCCGGGATGGGGAACATCTCTAACAAGATCTGGTTTTTCCACTCGCGTGACTTTACTTGTCAGATCCTTCGAGATACTGATCAAGTCTTGCACGTGAAGCTCACCGCCGCCCATCTTCTGGAGCCGATCTTCCACTCCTTGGTTTACGCTAGCTGTGCGAGGGTTGGTCGCTATGACCTCTGGGACACCATGCGTGAGATTGCTGATAGCATGGAGGGATTACTGTGGATGATTAGCGGTGATTTCAACATATTCTTGCATCCCGATGAACGAATTGGTGGTGTATCGAACCGCTCTGCGGAGATCTTAGACTTCTCGCATGCTGTATTGGATTATGAGCTCATCAACGCTGGTTACGAAGGGGCCCCATTTACGTGGGAAAGGGCCAGAGTCAAGGAGAGGCTCGACCGCGCTCTCTACTCAGAGGCGTGGACGAGGGTGTTTGTGACCACGGTTGTAACGCACCTTCCTCGAATTGGATCCGACCATGCCCCCCTTCTGATTCATTGTCGGTTCTCTATTTCCCCTTGGTGAGCGTCCTTTCGTTTCCAGAACATGTGGGTCCGCCACCATTCTTACTACGATACTGTTAGAGCCTCCTGGCAGCAGGCTACGCACCTCTATGGGATGCGCAACCTGGAGGAGAAGCTCAAGAGACTTCGCTGCGCTTTGAAGCAGTGGAACTGGACGATTTTTGGTGACATTTCTCAGCGTCTTACTGTAGCTCAGACTGCGTATGCGGAGGCGGAACGGACCTATGATCTGGTTTCTTCGCCAGAGAATAGGTCCGAGATGCGCCGCTGCCATGCTGAGTACCAGTTGCGCCTCCAAATGGAGGAAGATTTCTGGAAGCAGAAGGCTGCTGTGCGCTGGGTGGCTGAGGGAGAGCGTAATACGAAGTTCTTCCAGGATTCGTGAGGCAGAAGCGAGTCAAGTCGTATATCCATAGTGTCGAGGATAACGGGTCATCCGTGACCCAGGAGTCCCAGATACGGGAATCGACTAGGGCTTACTTCCACTCCCTTTTTCATTCTGAGCGGGATTTGCTTACGCACCCCGACCCGGCCCTCTTTCCGACCATCCCGCAGTCGGTCAACCTTGGTGACCTCTGTGACCTCCCAAGTAAGGAGGAAGTCAGGGAGGCTTTGTTTGGGATTGATCCCAACAGCGTCTCCGGACCGGACGATTTTTCGTCCCTCTTCTTCCAGTCTTGCTGGGAGATTGTAGGCACTGACGTAGAGGAAGCTGTGAGGGATTTTTTTCTCTGGCCACCAGATGACAGAGTCCTTCACGGCAACCTCCATCATTTTGATCCCGAAGAGATCGGGACCTAGCTCTTGGTCTGACTATAGACCTATCAGTTTATGTAACGTGACTAACAAGATCATTTCTAGAATCCTCAACGGCCGCCTCGCCCCTCTCCTCCCCCACCTTGTCTCTCCGAACCAGAGTGGATTCATCAAGGATCGAGCCAGCTAGTTAGTGTTAGTAAAAGTTCCTTTATCATGGACCACCATGTTGCGGACCGTTGGGCCCACCAGATTCACGAGCGTACTGGATTTGCTCGTGGGGACTTACCCATCCCTTACCTTGGGGCCCCCTTGTACAAAGACCATCTTTCCCATGAGCTTTTTATTGGCGTCCCTCAGAGGATGATTGACCGAATTTTTGGCTGTTGTCATAGACACCTATCATTCGGAGGCCGACTTGCTCTGATCAAGAGCACTCTTTGTGCCCTTCCTCTTCACCTTCTCGCGGTGCTTGACCCCCACCAGTCTATGATTCATGAGTTAGATCAGATCTTAGCCCGCTACTTTTGGAGTTATGGCGAGGGCCCGCGAGGCCGGCGACAGACCCACTGGGTGAAGTGGGACTCCATCTGTCGTCCTCACTCTGAGGGTGGGCTCAGGGTTCGGCGTTTCTCTGATATGGTTACTGCGTTTTCCTACAGGATGTAGTGGCGCCTTAGGGAGGGCAAGTCCCTTTGGGCCCAATACCTCCTGAGAAAATATTGCCCTGGTGGTGCTGCTCATCCTTGCAGGGTGATCGCCACTACTCAGGATAGTCGACAGTGGAGACGTCTCACCACTGTTGGCAGACGTGCTCAGAAGCCACCTCCTGCCCCTGACTAGATTTGACATTTTGGACTCCATGTCTGGTCACTCTGACCAGGTCGACATGTATGAGGATTTGAGTTTAGATCCTCAGTGGATACTTTTGTGTTCCTTGTATTTTATTTTTATTTTTATTTTTATTTTTTATTTTTTTATTATTTTCTCTGGTTTTGATGTTGCTCTATGTATTTCCGACTTGGATGTAGACCCTTGACTTCTTTAGCCCTAGCTGGGCCATTATATTCACAAGTCGGGGGTGTAGCCTCAACCCCCCATCCCAAGCTGGGATGTTTATATATAAAAAAAAAGTTTTAGTGGGTTTATGAAGTGTTCTTTGACTGTCCTCTTGAATCAGTAGGGAATAGACTTTAGACAAGTTGGGTAAGGGGTTAGATAACAAGAAATGACTCCTGAGAGAGGAATATGAATCATTTAAGCCAATGAGAAATTTCATCACAACATCTTGTTGTTGAGCAGACAACATAGAGTCAAATATATTGCAGGTGCAAGAGTTAAAAGCTCCACAAGTACAATAAAAAATTGGTCTGTAACTCATCCCAGATAGTTTTGAAAGGATTATAGTACTGAGTGATAGTCAAAGCACCATGACCCATAGAGCTGAGTGATTTTTCCAATTGAAACACTCTAGGACCACTACTGAGGGCGTAATTAGACTTAAGTTCATCCCAGACATCTTTGGCAGAGGTAAAAAATAACAAAGACTGCTTAATATCTTTTAAAACAAAATTTAATAGCCAGGATAGAACTAAGTTGTTGGCACAGACCCATGCAACATATTGAGCAGGATGTAAAGTAGATGAGGGAACCGAAATTGTACCATCGATGAATCTGGATTTTTTTTTGACACTTAGTGCCATGAGAACAGCGCGTGACCAAGAAACGTAGTTCTCACCAGAAAAATTGTTCAGCAACAATTAAGGCTCCTGGATTGTCATTCGGATGAAGGAAGTATGGCGACGATGAGTCATCGGTAGGAGGAACGATGGCCATAGTACTGCAATCGGTGAATCTGAAATCTAAATAGCGTCTGAGACAGCGAAAGAGATCTAAATCGGAGATCTGAATCGGCGAACGATATCTGAATCGGTGAACGAGATCTGAATCGGCGACAGCGATAAGTGCAGATCGGTGAGCACAGATCGGTGAATATAGCATAGATCGGTGACAAAGAACACCAAATATGTAAAGATCGATGAAAATCGACAAGATATAATCAAATCAAATAGCGAGAAAACCCTAAATCGAGAGTTTTCGAGCAATATATGTAGAAAATAAAAAAGAAAACGATATATCTGTATAGAATCAGAGTAGAAATCATGTGCGGAAGCGAGGATCGATCATGAACCAACTAATCATACCATATTGAGATGAAGAATTGAGATGAGAAAAGGAGAGAGAAAGGAAAGCTTTATACTTCTGATATTGAACGAAAAACGAAAATGACAAAAGTGAGATCCTAACCCTAATACAGACTATATATACTGAAGATAAAACAACTAAAAGCGTTAAAACAATAAACACAACTATTACTCTCCAAAACACACTAATAAGGTAAAATACTAAAATACCCTTTACATTAATAAGTTTCTTACATACCAATAAGAAGGATCAAACTTCTCGGGCCCATGAATTTTTATGGGTCGAAGTGAGTCGAAGTGAATTCTTCTGAACCACATCAATAGCCCAACTTCATTGTAACATCATTGTCATTTGGTGATATATTTACATATAATGGATTCAAGTTTTTCACCCTCAGCAATAGGTAAGAAGCAAGACGCGATAACAAACAAATTTAAGGTGTACGTACATAACATATATAAAGTATGTACATATATGTGCCTCCGGCTTCATAAGGTGTCATAATCAAATCAGTCGTTAAAATCCTTACATAAAAAAAAGGTAAAAAACTTTTTCCCATCCGAACTATCACGATTTTAGCGCTTTACCATATAAACTACTACCTCTGATTTTTAATATATGTCGTTTTGAGAAGTTGCACACTAATTAAGAATATTTTTTGGTCAATAATAACATTATTTAATGAAGATAGAGATGAATGTTTTGAGAAAA
The DNA here is from genome assembly GCA_902706635.1 of Striga hermonthica. Lineage (NCBI taxonomy): Eukaryota > Viridiplantae > Streptophyta > Magnoliopsida > Lamiales > Orobanchaceae > Striga > Striga hermonthica. The sequence goes on along the minus strand of CACSLK010022181.1, from coordinate 1,548,504 downwards.
AGTGAAGAGTGAATATGAAAAGACGTAATGTATTTACTGGCTAAATGAGGGTAATAATGGAAAAATATGTAAACAGATCCAAAACGACATTTATTTGACAAATAGTTAAAAATGCAAGAATGACATTTACAAAAAATAGGAGGGAGTATATTTTTTTTACAAACCACCCTCTGAATTATGCAGGTTTGTCAACTTGCACCCTATACCAGGTTTAAGCCCGGTTTCACTTCATCTAAACTGGTTTTTTGAGGATATTTTGGGGATTTGGTATATTTAAAAATATTAAAAAAATATATAAAAAAAAAACTGGAAAAAAGCCCAATTTAGCTGTATTGTTCTTGTTAGACGGTGTTGTGATTTGAAGATCTCTCTCTCTCTCTCTCTCTCTCTCTCTCTCTCATTTCAAACAGTATTTTGTTTGTTCCCTATACTCAATGTTTCTGCCTTCTAGAACACAATAAAATAGTTGTACTGTTCTTGAATGAACATACTGCTCTCTTTGATTTTTCCCCATTTTCCCCAAATTCCAGCTAAAATCAAAGAGAACAGTATGATAATTGGGAAAATTGGGGAAATTGATTTTTCCAGCAAAAATTTGATATTTTTGGCCGGGCGAATTCGTCACCGCCATCCCGTGGTCGAGCAGAAATTGGGGAAATTGAAGAAGAAATGCCCGAATCCTCCTTATCCAAATTCGTCTTCTCGAGGACCTTGATGACTGTGTATTTGATGCGGTTCTCGAGGCCGAAGAGTAGGTCGAGGTTGTGGAGGCCGACGTTTGCGTCAATGGCGACGACAAAGAAGCCGAGGCACGCTAGGGAGTGGCCGATGTTGGCGGTGGTGGTGGTCTTGCCGCCTTTGCTTGAGGTGATGACCACGACGCGGGGAGTCTCGCCGGATAGCTGCGGCTTGCGGTTGTGCTGGAGGAGGGCTCGGATTAGGGCAACAGTTATGGTTTTGGTCGGCCTCCTGAGGATTTTTTACGGTTGAGGTGCAAGAACAAGGGTTTTTCAATGGTGGTGAGGGTTAGTCGATGAAGGCGTGTTGCAGATCTTTGATTTTTCTTATTCTTTTTTTAAAAAAAATAAAAATGAATAAAAAATGGGCTACTAATTGAGAATTTGACAAAGAGGTGGGGTTAATTTGTTATAATGCAGGTGTGAGTGCCCTGGTCCGGTATGGAATAGATCGATTCTCGTCCTCGCTGGTAGAACGCCGGAAACCTGCAAATAACTCTCACACCGGGGGTTGTGCCTGGTGGAGAGCCTCTGATGCTTAAGTCAGTACATGTATGAGTATACTGAAGTGAATAATAGAGAAATCGTATCGAAGAAGAAAGGCTCACCCCCTTGATATAGGGGTGAGATACCTGACCTAGGGCTGCCCGGATTTGGTGAGTTGTCTGCCCTAGCTGCCCGTCCGTACACACAATACGTGTGTGTCAGAGGTAGCCGTCGCCACTATCGCCTGCACCAATACTCTTTGGACGCGTGTCCTCCTGCACATGGGGTAGGCTACCAGAGGTGGTTGTTGCTGTCAACCAATGCGCTCTCGACACGTGTCCTCCTGCACATGGGATGAATATTCCTCTAAAATTCCGTTAGATGCTCTATCACACGCCTGTGACTAGTCCGATCTATGAGGTGTTCAGTCCGCGAAGTAGTCGACCGATCGAGGTCGACTGAGCTGCTCGAACGTTCATCTGGTCGAAGGATAGGTTGGTTGACTGTTTAGCTGGTCGGCTGGTTAACTGCTCGATTTCCTCGATTTCCCCCGGTATGACCTCCTCGACCGGTCAGCAGACCAGTTTAGCCTTGTGGGTATAATATCCTATATCATCTAGTCCCCCCCCACTCTAGTCGAGTCTAAATGACTCGATCTAAGAGTGAAGTTGTGCTTATCGCCCTCCTGGGTTGCATGAAGTCAGACATCGACCATTTGGTTAATTTTCTGCTCATTTTTTCAAATAACTCCTCATTAATTGCCAGGGATAAGATTGCTTGTTACCCGTCCTTTCTGCCGTGCCTACTTTTCTTCCACGCGTCGCGTCTGCCTCATTTGTCAGGCACTTTAATGATAGCGCCACCTCGCATAACGCGCCCATTTTGAGTACCGTGTGAATTAATGCTTTCCACCGTAAGATCTGGCCTTAATCCAATGGTCTTCATCTTCTGAACCTTTAATCTTCCAAAGTATAAGTTCAACACTTAGCGAATTTTCAGACTTTTTTCACCTTTGCAACTCTCACCTTCCTTTGCATTCAAAAGTTTTCTCTGCAAAACTCTAGCTTTTCTCGGCGACTCCTCCTGCAATCCTCGAGCTTTCCTAATTCTCTCTTCTGCAATCATGAGTAAGTTACTCCTCGCCTGATTTTACGTTTCTCGTATCTGAGATTTTTGCGTTTTGAACTTTTTGAATTGGGTATCTGAGGTTTGCTGATTGAGTGCTTTGAATTTGTATGTTGGATGTCTGTGTTCGTTTGTTAATCGCTGTGAATTTTATTTCCTTCTCCAAAAATCTCTTGAAATTTTTGTTTTCCCTCTTTGATTTTTCGAAATCACCCTCCTCGTAGAACCCTAATTTTTTTTTAGATTCCACCTTTCTCAAAAGTCTTTCCTCTTTTGACTTCAGTTTTGTTTTTCTTTTTTCAGATCCTGCACCTCCCTCTCCTTCTTCAACCAATTCCTCTGATTCAGTTCAAGTACTACCCTCTGCGCTCGAGGCTGTTCCTCTCTCAATTTTTCGCCCCGACGATACTGTTCCTACCCATGTTTTCACCGCCCGCGTAGCTTCTTCCAACTTCGGGGATACTATGGATAACATCCCCTTCCGCCGTCGTCGACCTGCCTTAGGCGCGTTAGACGAGCCAGAGAAGGACGAGGTTATTTCTCCTCAGCCTGCTTTTCCTCCATCTTCGACCATTCTGCCTTCTTCCTCCCAACCTGGTGCCTCAAACTCTCCTCCCAACAAATCATCGGCCAAAAACCCCCGCAAAACTTCCACAAAGCGTCCTTCTCTCTCCCATGATTGGTATTCTCCTGAGAAGATCGGCCACCCCAGCGGTTGGTCATTTTTTAGTTCTTCTTCTTCCGATAAATACGATCATCTTCCCAGTGACTGTTACACTTTCTTCGAGATCCAGTTCAAACTTGGTCTCCGTTTCCCCCTGAATCCCGAGCTGCTTCGCATTTGCGAGTGGTTCTCGCTTCCCCTGCATCAACTTCCTCCTAATGCCATCCGTTTCGTGACCACCTTCATCATTCTCTGTCATATTCGCCTAGGTCGATTCAACCTAGCTTTCTTCCACTACTGCTACGCACCTTCCAAACAAGGTCGAGGCCTCTACTTGAAAAGCCGCAACGACGCCCACTTTATTAATGACATTCCCTCCAATCTTCCTAAGTGGAGTGATAAATTTATTTTTGTTTAACCCGATGTCCCTTTCCCTTGGCCCTCTATCCCTTGGGTCAAGGAAGTTTCACAAGAGGCGGCTTCAGCCCCTCCTCCAAACCCTCTGTTCGACCAACGAGTCCACACTTGGAATTTCAAGTCCGTTGCGTCAGAAAAACTTCTTAAGGAAAAAAACCTCCTCCACCACTGTGGTCTTCTCACCCACAAGACCCGTCCTCGCCCCAGTGATGAGATCCTCGATCTTATCCGGATCAAGAATGACCCAGGTAATCTTCGACCAGATTACTCGGATGTTTCGACATCCCTCTGTGTTTGTTTTTATTATCCTCTGTTAATGTTGGTTTTAATCTTTTTGTTATTTTCCTGCAGAGGTGCCCAATTTCAAAATCCCCCCAAGAAAGACTCCTCTGAAGAAGTCAGGGGCCACCTCTGGTTCAATTGGCGACAAGGTCGAGGGATCGGCCACTTCTAGCAGATCTCGACCAGAACCGCAGCAGCGATCGCCCCCGCGAGAGGCTCCTTTGCCTCCCCCGCCACCGCAGAAGGAACAACCACGCCAGCAACAACAACAGCAGCAGCAACAGCCGCAACCGCAACAACAACAGCACCAACAACGATCGCAGCAACACCAACCTCCTCCACCTCCTCCCGGTAAAACTCCTCAGCACACATTTGCCTCTGCCTCTACCATCCAGGCCTCGACCACCTCCAAAACCGATGACCGCCAACCAAAGACCACCGACCAACAACAGAAAACTGACAGCCGCCACCAAAACACTGACGACCGCCAAAAAACCGATGATCACCAGAAAACCGACAGCCGCCATAAAAAACTGACGACCGCCAAAAAACCGACAACCGCCACCAAAAAACCGACCCTCGAGCTGTAACACCCCACCTTATCGTAAAATCAGAGTGCAAAAATTTCGCAAAGTTATTTAAAAATAAAATCTTTTACTTTGCGAAAATTGATTTGGGGTGCTACCATAAAAACGTGACTTAATTTGGAAAACCGTTATCTTAATTTTTAATAAAATCATACTGTTACTGAAAGCATAATGTTTTCCAAAAGTCCAGTCAAAATATAAGTTCATAAAAAAAAAAACATCGTCAGCGGAAACATAAATCATCATAATATACATAGTCAAAACATAAAAATCCGGAAGCCTTCGTCATCTCACGCTACCTGCCCGACATCCTGACCTGAAAAGCATGATAAAAGTGGGAAATGAGCACTATGGCACTGTGCTCCGTGGAAACTCATACTAATGTAAACATTGAAAATAATAACAACATCATGATCTTTGGCATATACATAACCTCAACATGAAACCGGTAATAACATGAACATGAATCTGATATCGTCACGCAAACGTGACCCTGACCGTTACCTCATCTGCCGGAAAAACTAATGCCGGACACCATGTGCACACTCTAGTGGGCAGACTAGGGCCACTAGAACCCAGAATGGACCGGCGACCATTCCGAGCGGATACATCACATGAAATACATAC
>CACSLK010022181.1:1488959-1502643 GCA_902706635.1 Striga hermonthica | reverse complement strand
GGTACCTCATTCACTCATTCTCTATTCATTACATTACTACACTTTCTCTCTCTTGAGTTGAGCACTGACTTAAGCATCGGAGGCCCGATGCCGGGGCCACCCCCGGCGTTGGGTTCTGCAGGTACGGAGGCCGGTTCGAGTTGAAGGAGCCCGGGCGAGTTGTCGGCCCACAGGAGCACTGAGTTGCTGGAGACGCTTGACGATGATCGGCCTGTGATTGTTGTGCATATTCAGTCCATCAGAAGATAAAATAATTTAAACTAAACAAAAAAAAAATGTGAAGAAACACTTGGCCTGAAATTGTAGCCTGCCACCAAACTGCTCTCAGCCCTCTCCTCGAAATGAACGACCATGATTTAAAGAGAGGGAGTTGGGATAAAAAATAAGGTAATTAAAATAATAAGAATGAAGGTAAGATCTTATTAAGAGTAACTTAAGATAACTGTCAAATTTAGAAAGTAAAGAGATAAGAGATTGAAAAAGAGAATATATCTCTCTCAAGTGCCATTGCAAAGAATATTTTACTAAGAAAAATTTGTCATACCACATCCATAAGTTCACGTATGTCTGTATCCTTTAAAGTAGATCCATATTTTCTTAAACCATCTTTGAGTTCATCAAATGTGATTGCTCCATTGTTATCAGTATCCATAGTTGTAAACATCTCTCTTAAGCCTGCAATTTCCTCTTCAGACAAGCTTTCAGCTATTACCTAGACCAAAAAGAATAAGAGCACCAAAAATTTTACTTCTCTAAAGTATTTCTTGAAATAAGGAATGGCGCATACAAGGTTATATAAAATAGTGTAGTGGATGAAAACAGACGAATAAGCTTATAGAATGTAAACACATCACATGCTAAACACGAGGTTACATACCCGTAAAGCCATTTTCTTTAACTTATTCATTGCGGAAAATTGTTTGAGACGAGAAAGAACTTCTGGATCTAGGGCTCTGTCAAGCACAACGCCATGTTAAGATATCCATGGATGACCTATAACAGAAGATGATGAAAAAACCGAAAATCCTATCCTCAGTAAAAATGATTTTCGAAACATTAACTAGAGCAAAGTACACTTCTTTTTTTTTTAAATAGAGTAATATGTAAGAGCAAAAAGATCCAAACACGACAATTCATATCGCAAAAAATAAAGCGGAGACCTTTATCAACCCCAACATAATCATGGCAAATGCTCACCATTTAACAACCAAGACACATGAGGTGAGGAAGTAAATATGAAGACAATGAGCTACGTATGGTCAGTTGCTCAGACCCCCAAAATCAACAAAGTTCGTGTTCACATAAAAACACAAATGATCAGTTAAACTCTCAAATAATCAAGGAATAAGGCTTAGGTGAACAAATTCATCTACAAATCTAACTATCAAGAAAATTTCTTTCTACTTAATCAAGAGAACATCCAATCCACAACACACAAAATCAATCCCAATATGAAAAAATGAAAAATAAAATAAAATAAAATCACAATTATAATCAAATATCACAAAAGAAGAAGACCCAAATTAGTACAACGATCATTTAATCTAATCACCAACCACCAACCACCAATAACAATGCATCTTGTCAAAATCTCATCAACAAAACTCACATTAACAAAGTAAAACGAAAAAAAAATATATAGCATTTTTACTCTGTAAATTCCAAACTCCGGCGGCGGATCCTCGTACGGGAAGTCCACGCCATTGTCTAAGTTGTACAGCTCGTCATCGACCTTGGGGATTTGGTCAAAAACAGCGGGGGTGCTCGGGGCTTCGTCTGCTTTGGTGGGTCGCTTGGGTTCTTCTTGGATGAAGAAGACGGAGGAGTCGACGCGGTGGAGGTGGATTTCTTGCTGCCGCGGCGGCGGGGGCTGAGGGAGCCTGGCCGAATCAGAATTTTGGGGTTCGTAATTTGTGGGGGAATTGGGGTTTCGGGGAGGAGAAAATGACGGGGTTTATTAAATTGAGCTTCTAGTGCCTTCCTGACCCTAACAGAAAATTGAGAAATAACATTTTTATCTTAAAAAGAAAATGAAAAATCAGGAAAGAAAAAAAAAAAGAAGCAAAAGGAAGCAAAATATGTAGCCACGTGTCGCTTTTGGAGAAGGTCACCTATTTTCTTATATAATAAGAAGGTAGATATAAAGTATTTAAATTTTTAACTATTTTTTTCATTAATTTTAAATTTTAAAAAAAGAAATTAATAAGTACCCATGTAATACACGGGCATTGTACTAGTTCTTGAAATATTTCAAAAAGGAATAAAAAAACAAAAAAACAACAAACAACAAGTCTATAAAATAGAATGTATATTTTTCTGGAAATTCTAAAGTCAAAACTCAAAACAAAATAAGTGAAGGCCAATTGATAACAATCTCTCGCGACCAGATCCCCACATACGTTCGTCCTCGACGTCCATCAATTCGTTCTGGTTTTGCTCCCTCAGCCGTCGTCCAGGCTCATCGATGGACGGCCTCCACCACTCATCCACGACCGCGGCACTCTCGCCTTCCACCTGACGCCATTGTGTAAGGGCTAGGGTTCTACGGACTCTCTCTTCGCTCGATGGTCACCAGAATTATATGAAATCGGGACACGGCGGGGTGCGGAGGTGCGTGGATGAGGCTAGTGTTGCTTGATTTGGCTTTTGTCGGGGCATTTTTTCTTGCCCGGTTTGGAGGTATGCCTTTGTGCTTTTCTGGTTTCTGCCTGGCTGGGTCGTCGGCTCCCTTTTTGTGCAGGGATGTTGGATCGGGGTTAATCCTTGCGGGTTGGGTAGAAAGGACGACGCTCTGTTCGGGATGGGTCATAGCGGCTAAGCAAAGAAGCCATTATCCCCATTCCTCCTCTTTCTCGGTTCCTGAGTTAGTGGGAGGCCGACCGTTTTGGGGTTAGGCTATTGGCGATAGTCGGTCTTGTGATGGTGTCAGATCGGCTAGTGGTGTTAGCAGGTTGGGGATATTGTGGTTTCTTGTGGCTGGAGTGCGGGTCAATTTTTCGGATTGTTTTTTATGCTTGGGTTATCGTCTTGCTAGGCCTTATGCAGTGGTGGTCGTGGTATCGGAGCTTCGAAGCTCTCCTTGGAATCAGCTTTTTTTGCTGTCTTGTTCAGATGTATCTGTTGAGGGAGGCTATGTTGTTAGGGTGTAGTTGTTTTTGTTTATCGTGTTGTTCTTTGTTTGTTCTTGTTTTTGTTGTTTGTGTTGGTGTTTTTGTTAGTTTTTGTGTTTTAGGTTTGGCTAGCCCGAGTGTGACATTATTATCCTTTTGGGACCATGCACTCGGCATTATCCTGTTGGGGGTCATTTTGTTTGTTTGTTTTTCATTCTCCCCTTGGGAGTTTTAGGGTTGTCTGTGTTTATTTTGTGTGCCCGAGTATTACCCCGTTGGGGTCGGTTCTAGGCGGACATCGGTCCTATCCTCCAAGTTTATTCCGCTGCTGGCTGCTTGTATTCAGCTATTGGCTGTCTACATTCAGCTTGTGGCTGTACTTTGCACTTTTGTGCTTTTTTATATAAAACTTTTATTGTTAAAAAAAAAAAGAATGTATTTTTTCTTAATCTTAACCCTTAGTTGTTGCAGAGCTTCTTGATGATCATGCAGATACTTGACAACCATCATCAAAGTTGTGGATACAGTTTCGCAACCCGAGTACAATGTCGTGATTGTTTGATCGACAATTTCTGTATTGTTTAATGCGCTTTTCGCGTCCATTGAGTTACATAAATACAATATTATAACAAACACTCAAGAATACAAAATATATTAGTTGCATAAATACACAACAATCTTATAACAACCATAGTTTTCACAAATAAATTAAATGAACAAATCCCCAAATGTACATCTCTATACATAAGTTGATTGTTGACAACCGACTTAATTCGTGCCCCAAGATGAAAGTAATCAAGACCATCTTTCCATATTCACCACTATATTAGACATAAATCATGTCAGGACAAAACTCATCCCGGCCAATAGAAGAACTGACTTCTCAACGAATTTCCAGACTTCTCATTTGTAAACCGAGAACCGACTCGATCAAATCCTGAAGCTGGTGACTAAGCATGATTCTGATTGGACCGAGACCAAAAATGTAATCATTACATTCTCCTCGACAATTGAACCACTGCTTTAAAAAGGTTTACTGCATTTAATGCAATCCTATCTACCTCGTACAAAAAGTAAAAATCATAGCGACTATAAATAACAGAACTCACTGTAGTAGAAAGGATCGAACTCAAACTAGAATGTATTATCTCGATTATAATATATACCGACTCCTTGTACTCAACACAAACATATCAAAATAATAAAAAATCTCAATTTTCCTCGCTTTAATTACGTTGTATTGCGGTTGTTAAATGTCGTGTAACAATAGTTTGGCGCTAGAGAAAGGGCCTCATATCTAATTTGTGGTTAATCTTCGACGAAACCACATATGATTTGTGTCAACGCATATCACGCGCTTAACGTTGTCATCATGCTCTCAAATATGTCGCAAGCTGAGCAAACTTCTTAGGCAGGATAAGATCATAACATGACCAAATAAGCTGGACAACATACTGCATCTCCAACAGTGCCGGATCTGAACGTCTTGTTCCAGAACCCTGAATTTGTGAAAGGCCTTACGGCTTTAATGTCTCGAACGTTGTCTGGTAATTCTCATGCAAATCCATTAAATAAGCCAACTGAAACAAATCAACATGTTCAACCTCAAGTTGGAGTTGCCGCGTCTCATGCAATTTCACAGCCCCGTCATGAACTCCCTCAGCCACAAAAAGAAGGAGCTGCAGTTCAAGAGAATGTTCTTTCTCATGTAGACATAATTCCACCAGGAGTCAATTTGCAAGACCAAACTGCCAAAAGTTACTCGGCTAGACCATACGAAAATCCGGTAAATCTTGTACTTGCTCCTTTGTTATCTCAGTATGTGAGGCAAACCAACTTACGCCAGCAGATTGAAAAAAAAAATCGCAATGCGAGGAACGAGTCAATTCAGCTTGAAGTGTTAAGGAAAATGATTGCTGAGTTGAAAACTCGGCAGAAGGCACGTGAGGGGCATATACACCGAGATTCCACCTCGACGCATACTAATGTGGAATTAGACTCACCCCTCGCGTCTGAACTTACCTCGGAACCTTTGCCTGGGAAATCCAAAGTTCCTCAAATCAGTTTGTACGACGGGAACTCAGATCCTGACTCCCACCTTGGGCAATACACGTCTTGGATGGATTTACATGGTGCGTCAGACGCATTGCGATGTCGAACGTTCTCATTAACTCTCAAACCCTGCACCAAAAAATGGAATCATTCTTTACCTCGTCGCTCTATCTAGAATTTGCAACAGTTGAGATAGGCGTTTCGGTCTCACTTTATTGGTGCTCAAATTTGCCTCGTTCCGAAAGAATCAATTACTAATATCGTACAAAAAGAAGATGAAAGCGTAAAATATTACATTGCACGATTCAATGATCCGGTCCAGAACATGCGATTGCTGGCCTCAAACCGAATTCGCTCCTTCGCTGGACTCTTTGTCAGAACAAACCAAGTAACTTTCAAGAATTTCTAGCTCGAGCCCAACAGCACATAATAGCTGAAGAATCCATGTCAGTCCCAAACTTTAGCTTTACTCCTAGGGAACTGACGTCGGAAGTAGGCGGCCCTAAGAAAAATGCTAAAAATTTTGTCGGAGGAAAATTTGGAAAGCCTCAATTTGCAGGATCATCAAAAGAAGATCCGAACGATCAGGAAGTGCGAATGGCTAAAAGACAATATGCTAAAGACATTAATTTGGGGTATCAAACCATTTACTCTGCTGGAGCGACAATTATATTTGAAGAATTAAAAGGGAAATGGATCATACCTGAGCCTCGACCAATAAGGACCCCTTAAGATCAAGTTGATAAATCAAAATATTGTGTTTATCATAAATATACAGGACACAACATCATTGAATGCCTGAGTTTGTTATCCGTTTTTTAAGGCAAATTGGAAATCTGCAAGTAAGGAGATTTGTTAAGAATCCCGACTTCAAGCGAAACGGAAGACCAACTGATATTCTTGATGATGAAGAAGATGAGGAAGTACCTCCGAAGAGAATTCAACCCGACGATAAAGAAGTTTTTACTCTCACTTCATAGGGTTCAAGAGATGAACCCGCAAAAAAGATGCGATTAGATTTCTCTACTTCAACCTCGATTTCTGACCGTTGTATTCCCCGTGTCAATACTAGTGATCAGAGACCGATATTATCACGTCGTCAGGACAAAGCAAATGCCCGAGAAGCTCGCAACTCGGGAATACGTGTTATAACAACTGACTTACGAGATACTATCAATTCTCGTAATTGTCCGATCACTTTTACGCCGAAAGATGCAAATTTGTTCGTACATCTTTATTTCGATGCTTTGATAATTACAGCCCCAATTGGTGACATTCCAGTCCATCGAATTTTGGTGTACACTGGGGCTTACTCAAGTATCTTAATGTATCGAGCATTTGAAAAGATCAGAATAGATCCCACCGAGATCAAACCCTGTGATGATCAAATCCAGGGATTTAATGGAAGTATTGCACGCCCAATAAGGGAAATAACACTCCCAATCCGATTTGGGACTCCAAGATCTATTTCTAAAGTCATTATGGAAATTTTCAAAATCATGGATATCAAGAATGAGTACAATGCCCTGATAGGAAGGACGACCCTATACAAACTTCGAGCTGTCGTATCTATTTTCCATTACGCCATAAAGTTCCATACTACAAACGGGAAGGAATGCATTATGGGGATTAACAGGAAGCTCGAGAGTTATCTTTATCAACTCCATCCCGAGAAATCCACATGATGGAGAGTTCTGATTACAATACTGACGTAAACGAAGGATGTACAAATCAAGTACAACAAGAATCGAATATACTTTCCCACCCCTTGGAGTACCAAGGGTCCCGAGTTGCAACTTTAGAACTGGGGGCCACCTCGGTTCCTGATGACATCCATGAATCCAATTTGACCCAAGATCGTGGAAGACGGCCCAGGAAAGAGCCAGTCAAAGAAGATGATGAACTGGAGCCTCGAACTCTCTTTAAGGAAAAGAAGATTTACAAGCGAGCTGAGCCAGTAGAGAAAATGGACACTGTTTTTATTGATGAACCGACGTTAACGAAGTCGGTTATTTGGCGCGAACTTACAAGAACCAACTCGGTCTCAACTTACTCAGTTTCTTCGCGCTAATTTCGATGTGTTCGCTTGGAAACATGATGATATGAAAGGGATAGATCAAAAGTGGCAAGTCATCATCTCAATTTTGATCCAACGATAAAGCCTGTTATCCAGAAAAGACGGAAACTTGGTCCAGAACGCCAAAAGGCCTTAGAAGAAGAAGTAACAAATTTGATCGACAATAAGTTTATCAATGAAGCAAAATACCCGATGTGGGTGTCAAATCATGTGCTGGTTAAAAAGAGTAACGGTCTCTGGCGCTTATGTATTGATTTTTCCAACCTTAATAAGGTGTGTCCTAAAGACTTCTATCCTCTACCTCATATTGATTATAATGGTTGATACAACGTTGGGACACGAATTAATGATTTTCATGGATGCATATTCTGGATATAATCAAATTCCCATGAATCACGAAGATTCCGAGCATAAAGGACCTAAAAACGATAAAGCCTGCTTGGAATAGATCGCCTCTCGTCCTGGCTGGTAGAATGCAGGAAACCTGCAAACGACTCTCACACCGGGGGGGTTTTCCGGTGAGGAGCCTTCGATGCTTAAGTAAGTATGTGTATGTTTGAGTTGAATAATAGAAATCATGATTTGGAAGAAAGGCTCACCCCCACTTATATAAGGGTGAGATACCTGACCTAAAAGGCTTCCCGGATTTGGTGAGTTGGCTGCCCCATCTACCCGTCTGTACTCTAACATGCCGCGCGCATGTCAGAGGTGGTGTCAGAAGTGGTTGTCCCTATCAACCAATGCATTCTCGCCAAGTGTCCTCTACACATAGGATAATTATTATTCTGAATATTCCCCTGAAATTTCGTTAGATGCTCTTACGCGCGCCTGTGACTAGGCCGGTCTCCAGAATACTGACAATCTATAAAGTGGTCGATCTATTGAGGTCGACTCAACTGCTCGACTGCTCGACTGGTCGATCCTTCAATTACTTGTAATACGTTGTATGTCCTATAGTCTTCCAAGTCTTATCTTCAAGGTGTTCGACTATCATCATCTTGCTTGATTACCACTAGATTAGTTCGGCTTCCTCGCAGTACAACTCCTTCGACCGGTTCAGCAAACTGATTTACCCTTGCGGGTACAATATCCCATATCATCTAGTCCCCCCCACTCTGGTCGAGTCTGAATGACTCGATCTAAGAGTGAATTTGTGCTCGCCTTTCTTCTGGGTAATATTATATCAGATATCGACCATCTGGTGAGTTTTCCTCTATTTTCTCAATTATTTTCCATTTAACCTCCAGAAATAAAGTTGTCTGCCACGCGCCCTCTCTGTCACGCCTGCGCATCTGCCACATGTCGTACATGTCGCGTCTGACAGGCGTTTTAATTATTGCACCCCCTCGCATAACGCGCCCCATTTGAATCTCGTGCTACTAGTGGGATTCTACTTTAATCCAATTGTTCTTATTCTCCAACCCTTCAACTCATCTAAGTATACAACCAACACTTAGCAAATTTTCGAACTTTTTCCACCTTTGCATCTTCTTGATTCTCTTGCGCTCTAAGATTCTCTGCAAAACCCTACTCTTTTCTCTCGGTGATCTCCTCTATCCTTTCCAGCTCTCCGGTATCCCACCCACTACAACGATGAGTAAGTTGTTTCTCATTTGAACTTATGCTTTCGGTGTTTCAAATTTATGTGCTTCTGAATTTTTCGCGTTGGGTGTCTTGAATTTGTTTGTTGAACGTTTTGAGTTTGTGCGTTTTGCTCTGAATCTGTGCGCTGGGTACTTTGATTTGTTTGTTGAGCGTTGTGAATTTTTCTCTTCCCTTTAAAATTTTTCGAAATTCCTGTTCTGCCCCTTCAATTTTTCAAAATCGCCCCTTTGGATAAAACCCTAACAGTGGAGACTTCCTCCTTTTCTCCTTTCTCCTCGTAAAAACTCCTTTCATAATATTGTTTCCTCTGCTTTTGTTTTTTCAGATTCTGCCACCACCAGCGAAGACGACCACTATTCTGGTGCTGACTTGAGTTCTCCATCTTCCTCCTCGACCACTTCCTCTTCTGACTCAGTTCAGGTCCTTCCTTTTATCCCCGACGATGTTCCTCTCTCCATTCTACATCCCGGCGATACCGTCCCTACTTCTATCCCTGCTTCTAACTCCGGGGACACTATGGAAAACATTCCCCTTCACCGCCGTCGACCTGCCTTTGGCTCACAAGATGAGCCAAAGGAGGACGAGGACAATCTTGACACCATCCCTCTCTCCTCTCAATTTACTACCCTTAAGTCTGCTATCACAATCCCTTCTTCCTCTCAAACTGCTCCCCCAGAATCCTCGACCATCCATTCTTCCTTAAAGGCCGACGCACCCAAATCTTCGACCATTCCTTCTTCTTCTCAAACTACTCCCCCAGAATCCTCGACCATCCCCTCTTCCTCAAAGGCTGACGCACCCAAATCTTCGACAATTCCTTCTCCTTCTCAAACTGATCCTCCAGAATCCTTGACAATCCCTTCTTCCTCAAATCCTGACGCACCCAAATCTTCTACCAAAAACTCATCTAAACCTCTCTTTTCTATTTTCCGTACAGTTGGGTGGCTAAATCGTGACAAGATCGGTCATCCTTCCGGTTGGGCGTTCTATAACCCTTCTTCTTCTGACACCTATGACAATTCCCCTTCTGACTGCTACACCTTCTTCGAGATCCAGTTCGACCTCGGCCTTTGCTTCCCTATAAACCCTGAGCTACTCCGAATTTGCGAGTGGTTCGGGCTTCCCTTAAACCAACTTCCTCCTAATGCCATCCGCTTCATGACCACCTTCATCATTCTATGCCATGTCTATCTATGTCAATTTGACCTAGCATTTTTCCACTACTGCTACGCCCTCTCCAAACAGGCCCGACACCTTTACCTAAAAAGTCACAATAACGCCCATTTCATCTCGGACGTCCCCTCCAACATCCCCAAGTGGACGCATGATTTTATCTATGTCAAGCCTGATACCCTTTTTTCTTGGACGGCTTCTACTTGGCTCAAGGAATTTTCTCGTGAGATCTCGACCCCATCTCCTAACCCTCTTTTCGACCAACGGATTCATGTTTCAAATTCCAAGCCCGTTGCGTCGAGAATTCTTCTTAAAGACGAAAAACTTCTCCACTACTGCGGCCTTCTCACCCACAAAACCTTCTCTCCACCCACCGAAAAAATCCTTGATCTGATTAAAATTAAGGATGATCCAGGTAATTTTCGACCAGTTTGCCCAAGTATTCATATATTTCGAGTATGTATTGTTAATATTGACTTTACTTTTTCTATTGTTGTAATGCCCCAAATCAGTAATAATATTAAGAACGGTTTCACTGCTCGACTATAAGTGAAATCCGTAATTCTCAGAAATTCCAAGTTATATTTTATATGTTAAATGCTCAATTAATTCCTATGTTTAATAGATCATTCTTTGGATATTTC
This sequence comes from Striga hermonthica, assembly GCA_902706635.1. Lineage (NCBI taxonomy): Eukaryota > Viridiplantae > Streptophyta > Magnoliopsida > Lamiales > Orobanchaceae > Striga > Striga hermonthica. The sequence goes on along the minus strand of CACSLK010022181.1, from coordinate 1,491,982 downwards.
GATGTCAAGTTTAAGTCAAGATCAATCCATTAATTTGGGTTGTTAAATTATAGTTAATTGACTCGAGAATTTTAACCTCGGACCCTAGTCTCGATCCGAATGAATTTCAAGTCATTTCTGAGCATAGCTGAACTTTAGTAGCAATACTTAGAATACTTTTCTAAGTGTTGTAAAATATCTAAGTTCAAGATTCAAGCCTGGGACCTCGCTCGAAAAATCGAGAAGTTCACCGAGCCACTCGAGCCGCGCCCACGCCAAAGGCCCCGGGCCGAGGTCCAAGACCAAGACTAAGACTTAGGAAGCATTAGTATAATTTTTTTAAGTCCAAAACATCAACAAAATGGAGCAAAAACACCAGCCCAAGTCATTCCCGCGCCAGCCCGCAGCTAGTCAGTGCACGTGTGCAGACAGGCCCAGCGCGCGCGCAGCGCGCGTGATGAAGATCGTGTGTTTCGATTGACGATAAGCCACGAATCCGCACCTTGAATCGCTGATCGGTGTTTCTCTAGCCACAGCCGCGCCTATTGAAACGAATAAAATTGCAATAGAAATCTAAAAGAAATCTAAGACAAAGTGTTTAAACAGAAGTTCAGATTTTTATTGATAAATTTCATGATGATAAATAACATAGGGAAGGGGCCTTTATATAAGCACAAATTATATCTAGTCCTAATCTACCTAGGGATTTATTAAAGCAATAAAATATTAGAAATCCTAAACAATCTAGAAATCATTAAGCTAGATGGAAACTAATAGCTTGGCTTGCACTCCACTCAATTTCTCTCTCTTCGGCTGCCTCACGCACCGCCTCGCGCCAACCGCCCTCGTGTGTTGCCTAGTCCTTGCGGCACTAGAGCGCGTCGCCTTAGTGCGCGCGTGTACGCCCGCCTACCGTGTCGCGCACGTCCCTGCGGGTAGCTGCTCCTTCGCGCGTGTAGTCTGCACCGTCCGGCTGTCTGCATGTCTCTAGGACTGGGGCCTCGCGCACCTTACCGCACACCTCGAGGATTGCGGTCTCCCGTCCTGCGTGTGCTTCTCGGTCTCGCGCATCCCCCGCGCCCGCGCTTGTTGTGCCTGTCGCCCGCGCGAGTAGCGCACCTACGCCAGCGGCCGCCTGCTCACCCGTCTCGCACGCCAGCCGCTCGCCATCGTCCGTGCCCGTTGCTTGGCCACTTCTGCGCCCCATGCGCGTATCCTGCTCCAGGACGTGCGTCTCGCCTGTGACCCGTGCCATCCTCTTGCGTGCGTGATAAGCCCGACTTGTGGCGTTCTTGAGCTCCCTAGCCACTTCCGTATCACGCGCCCAGCAGCGGAGGCAGCGCGCCCACAGCGCACAGGCCCCAGTGGCCAGCCACCTTCCGAGCCCCATTTCCTATGTTTTGGGACATTTTTCTCCAAATCCAAGACCTTGTGAATATTTTCAGGTGGGTTAAGGATTATTTAAACCTAAGATTGCCTTAAGAATGTTTAAGGCAAGATAATTAGCACTAGCACCAAGGAAGCATGTGCAAGGTGTATTATTTTAGTCCAAGTGTAAGAGCTTTTGTCCCTAGTTCCTTGGGACTTGTCCAAGCACTCATTTCTGCCAAAGATGCTCTGATTACAGCCCAAAAGTTCCTGCAAGACCAGCCCTTAGTCCCATGCACATGTGGTGAGGTGGAAGAAGCGCTCACCTTGTCTCCCATGATCTCTCCTTGTGGAATCCGCCCCAAACTCCTTATAAACCTCATTCCTCAGCTTATTTCAGACCTTAGACACTTAGAATACTCAGTAAATAGAGAGAAAACCAAGAAAAAGGTCCAACCCTCCCCACACGCGCGCAAGGCCCCGAAAAGGGGAGCACCGAGCTCTTGATTGTTTCAACCAATTTCCACCGAGGTCCATCATTATCAAAGTGTTCTTTGGACATTTCTAAGCCTCCTCAATCCATCATAGCCCAGCCATTAGTCCCCGGGCAAGCCAAAGCCCGAGTAAGCCCCGAGTAGGCACGAGCAAGGACCCGAGCGCCAATTTTCATCCTTCGGTGAAGGTTAGCTTGTGCTATCTTTTTATCCTAGTTGATACATGATATTTTAAGATTTATCTTGTAGAGAAATCATATTTTGCTCGGGTAGAATATGAGTTTCGAATTTTGAAGTTTAAGCCTTAAAATTTCTAAGCCACCATACATGCATGTTTAGGTCGAGTTCTAAGCTTAAAAATCTTTATAAATCATGAGTAATATGAGGTTAAAACAGTTTCTCAAAATAATGGTTCTCGGTCATCTAGAAGTCGATTTTTAGCTCATTTTTTACCCCCGAGCCATATTATCATGCATGCGAGTATAGCCCCCTAGTATGGCCTTAAAAATTATGTATTATGTTGATAAGTACTCAGCATTAGTCTTTTGGGGTAGATTAAGAAGTTGGTTCGGTGACCCTAATGTCCGTGCATGCCTTATCGGCTCTACCGGACCAAGTCCATGCCTGCCCAAGTTCCCCTAGTGTTTTATGTGCTATTTATGTCTTTCATATCATATTATGTTGATGCAAGTCGAAGGTCACTAGAAAAGTTGTCGGACGGCCGGTAAGGAGCCGGCCGTAGCCGCTGTCGCGCACCCAACGTGCGCAATGCCCGGCAGTCTAGCGCCCGCGTGCCCAGCAGCGGGCCCACGCGCCAGCAGCGTGATGAACGATCGCGGTTCTTGTCTATTGCTTGTGAGTAATCGTGCACTCAGGGCCTTCGACTACACACGATAGGTGTGACTAACAGACGCACTCACGGCCTTCTCTTAGACACGTGTGACTTCAAGACGCTCTCGGGGCCTTCTCTCCGACACGATTTGTATGATAAACACGCACTACGGCCTTGTTAAACACACGAAAGAACACAATGTTCCCCTTTCTATTCACTCATCAATTTTCTGGACATCTAATAATGAAGAGGTACATGGGTATTTATAGGTGCATAAATTAAATCTAAGCCTAACCAAACTAGATCTCCTAATTCTATAATTAAAAGCAACAAGGAAATAAAATCCTACT
>CACSLK010022181.1:1453437-1466269 GCA_902706635.1 Striga hermonthica | reverse complement strand
ACATTAGCGTGTGACGCAAATAAAACTAAAGATTTATTATTTTATTCCAACTATTCGGAGCAATTTGACACACGATTAACTTTCAATCATGCAAGTAATCAATAATTAATGCAAGTGTGAGCGTCCTGGCCGGTTTTGAATAGATCGCCTCTTGTCCTTTCCGGTAGAACGCCGAAAACCTGCAAACAACTCTCACACCGGGTGGTTCTCTAGTGAAGAGCCTCCGATGCTTGAGTAAGCATGTGTATGTTTGAGTAAAATAATAGAAATTGTGTGTTAAGGAAAAAAGGCTCACCCCTCTTTATATAGGGGTAAGATATCTGACCTAAGGGCTGCTCGGACTTGGTGAGCTGGCTGCCCCAGCTGCCCGTCTGTACTCTAACACGCCGCGCGTATGTCAGAGGTGGCGTTGAGAGTCGTCAAAGGTGGTTGTCGCTGTCAACCAATGCATTCTTGCCACGTGTCCTCTACACATGGATGATTATTCCTCTGAATATTCTCCTGAAATCCAGTTAGAGGCTCTTACACGCCCCTGTAACTAGGTCGATCTCCAGAATACTGCCAATCCAAAAAGTGGTCGATCTATTGAGGTCGACTCGACTGATTGACTACTCGGCTGCTCGACTGCTTGACTGGTCAATCTTTCAGCTACTTGTGATACGATGTCTGTCCTAGAGTCTGTTAGGTCTTACCTTCAAGGTGTTCGACCATCGTCATCTTGCTCGAGTACCGCTAGATCGGTTCGGCTTCCTCGTGATACAATTTCTTCGACCGGTTCAGCAGACCGGTTTGCCCATGTGGGTATAATGTCCCATATCATCTAGTCCCCCCACTCTGGTCGAGTCTGAATGACTCGATCTAAGAGTGAATTCGTGCTCGCCTTTCTCCTAGGTAATATTATATCAGATATCGATCATCTGATGAGTTTCCTGCTAATTTTTCAATTATTTTCCCTTTAACCGCCAGAAATAAAATTGTCTGCCACGCGTCCTCTCTGCCGCGCCTGCCCATCTGCCACATGTCGTACCTATCGCGTCTGACAGGTGCTTTAATTATTGCACCCCCTCGTATTACGTGCCACTTTTGAATCCCGTGTTAATTGAATGCTCTCAACCGTGGGATTCTGCTTTAATCCAACGCTCCTCATCTTCCAACTCTTCAAATCATCTAGATATAAATTCAACACTTAGCAAATTTTTCCCATTTTTTCATCTTTGTAATCTTTGAATTCTCTTGTGCTCTAAAACTTCTCCGCAACCCTATCTTCTTGCTTTCGGCGATTTCTCTTGCATTCTCAAGGCTCCTTCAATTCCTTCAACAACAACTATGAGTAAGTTCTCTATATTCTAAGTTAGTGCGTTCTGTATCGTTAATTCATGTGCTCTGCTTTAGGTTTGCGCGCTTTGCTTTGAATTTGTTTGCTAGGCATTGTTATTTGGGTGTTGGGCATAGTGAACTTTGCCCTCTCTTCTACAATTTTTCAAAATTCCCATTCTTTCTCTTCAATTTTTCAAATCCGCCCTTTTGTAAAACCCTAGCCGTGAAAACTTCCTCCTTTTTCCCCTTTCTCCTCCACGGAAACTTCTTTTTTAATATTATCCCTCTGCTTTTGTTTTTTCAGACTCCGCAACCTCCAGTGAAAACGACCATCACTCTGGTGCTGACTTGAGTTCTCCATCTTCTTCCTCGACCACTGCCTCCTCTGACTCAGTTCAGGAAGTTCCTTACATCCCCGACTCTGTTCATCTCTCCGTTCTACGCCCCGGCGATACCGTCCCTACTCCTGTCTCTGCTTCTAACTCCGGGGACACTATGCACAACATTCCCCTCCGCCGTCGTCGACCTGCTTTTGGCTCGCAAGATGTGCCAGAAGAGGACGAGGACAATCTTGATACCATCTTCTCGATTTATTACCTTCCAGTCTGCTGCCACTATCCCTTTTTCCGCGAAGGTTGACACACCAACATCTTCGACTGCTCCTTCTTCTTCTCAAACTGCTCCCCCAAAATCTTCATCCATACATTCTTGCTCACAGCCTGACGTACCTAAATCTTCAACCAAAACCTCCTTTAAATCTCCCTCTTCTACCTCTCGCTCAATTGGGTGGCTGAAGCATGAGAAGGTCAGTCAGCCTTCTGGTTGGGCGTTCTATAGCCTTTCTTCTTCCGACACCTACGACAATCCCCCTTCCAACTGCTACACCTTCTTCAAGATCCAATTCGACCTCGGCATCCGTTTCCCTCTAAGCCCTGAGCTACTCCAAATTTGTGAGCGGTTCGGGCTTCCTTTAAACCAACTTCCTCCCAACGCCATCCGCTTCATGACCACCTTCGTCATCCTATGCCATGTTCGCCTACGTCGATTCGACCTAGCTTTTTTCTACTACTGCTATGCCCCCTCCAAATAGGCCCGAGGCCTTTACCTGAAAAGTCGCAACAATGCCCATTTTATCTCACACATCCCCTCAAACATCCCCAAGTGGCCAGATAATTTTGTCTATGTCGATCCTGATACCCCTTTTCCTTGGGCGCCTTCTCCTTGGCTCAAGGAACTTCCTCGTGAGATCTCGAACCCATCTCCTAACCCACGTTTCGACCAACAAATTCATGTTTGGAATTCGAAGCCCGTTGTGTCGGTAATTCTTTTTAAAGACGACATTCTTCTCCATTATTGTGGCCTGCTCACCCACAAAGCCTTCTCTCCTCCCACCGACAAATTCCTTGATCTAATTAGGATTAAGGATGTTCCAGGTAATTTTTGACCAGTTTGCTCAAGTATTCATATATGTCGAGTATGTATTGTTAATATTGACCTTAATCTTTCTATTGTCTTCTTGCAGAGGCGCCCAGCTTTCAAATTCCTCTGAGGAAGACTCCTTTGAGGAAAAAGTCATGCACCGGATCCACCTCTGGATCGGCTGGGAATCAGGTTGAGGATTCGACCATCTCTTCTCAGCCCCCACCACAGCAACAACAACAACCACAACAACAACAACAAAAAACACAGCAGCAACCACAACAACAGCCACAACAAACACAACAGCAACCACAACAACCCCAACAGCAACCGCAACCACAACAACAACCATAACAGCAACAACAACAGCAACAGCAACAACAACAACAGCAACAACAAACACAAAATCGTCAACAAGAACTACAAGCTCCACAACCTCCTCCTAAGACCACTGATCGACCACCCCCCGAAAAAGCCAGAACCAAAACTTCGACCACCTCCAAAAACAGCACTGGCCAAACTTCCTCTCCCAGGACCGACCATCAAATTGCCAATCCCAAAGTTATCGCCCAACCCAAAACCTCGGCTCAAAACAAATCACCTCCCCCTGACCAATCTTCCTCAAAAAACCCTTCTATTGGATCGACCAAACTCGTGGTCGGATCCAGTGGAAAAGATGCCTCTGAGCGTGACGTAGCCCAGGAGAAACGTCCTCGCATGGAGCAATTGGAGGGGATTAGGAAGCGCGTGCGTACCGGGCAAACTACTGACACCCTGGCCTCGAGGTCCTCCTCTCTGCTTACGGCCCTGGTTAATGAAGTAGTTACCATCCTCGAGGGTGCACTCCTCGAGGACAACCGCAAAGGCAATGTCGCCACTCTACCGGAACTCGGCGACCAGCTTGTACAATGGTTTGCCAAAGTATTGCTCGTTCCATACTTGTGTCGATCGCTAACACCATGTTTCCTTCCTATATGTGCTTAACTGTTATGTTTCTACTGATTGTAGGGCTTGGTTAAATTTCTACCTCTGGGCAAGGATGCTCGATATAGCTCTAGAAAATCCATAAAGAAGCTCGAGGACGTCGTTGGTGTCCTGCAGGATAAGAACGCATCTCTCCTGCACCACCATGAGAAGCTCCGTGAGATGCTAAAGGAGCAAAGAGTCGAGCTCGAAGTCAAGAATAACTCCCTTGGCGAAGAGCTTGCTAAAAAGGATAAAGCTCTCAAGGAGAAAGACGTCGTCCTCACAGTACAGGAGGTGGCAGTGGCGGAGAAGCAGGCCACTCTAAAGAAAAAAGAGGTGGTACTCAAGCAAGAGAGGGTTGCTCGAGCTCAGGCGGAGACTGCTCGGGCACAGGCAGAGGCTGCTCGAGCCGAGTTGGAGGCCACCCTGGCAAAAGAGAGGGCTTTCCACGCCCATCAACTCAAACGTTATGCTGATGTCGCTGCTCTTCAGGCCTGACAAATGATGTGGGCTACTACAACGGGGCAGCTCTTCCTTCGCGAGTACCGCGGACAAGTGGTGGCTGACTTTATGCAGTCACCACAAGTTTTGAAGGAAGTCCAGGACTTTGGGGTAGACTGTTTCCAGTTTGCCCTGTGAACTTTCACCTTCTTGTCATGGGCTGCTCGCATCCTTTGTTTGTATGCTTCCACCATGATCAATGCTTTTTCCAAAATCTCCTCGATTGTGCCCAAGGCCGCCATCATTAGATCTTCGTTTTGCCCTGGTCATATGTGCTCGATCTCTGTGACAATAGCTCGACCTCGACCGAAAAAAATGCTTCCATCCCATAGACTAGATTGAACGGGGTTTCTCTTATTGTTGACCTCGGGGTAGTGTGGTATGCCCAAAGTACTGAGGTTAGCTCATCGGCCCACGCCCCCAAGGCCTTTTCCAGCCTTGTTTTCAGCCCGTTCAGTATGATCATGTTGGTCACCTCGACCTGTCCACTGGCTTGTGGATGAGCAACTGAGGCAAAGTGTTGCGCGATCTTCATGTCCTCACACCATGCTCGAATTCGCTTGCCATTGAATTGAGTTCCATTTTCGGACACCAACACCTTGAGGCCTCCGAACCTGCAGCAAATATTGTTGTATAAAAAGTTGATGACTTTATCCTTCGTGATTTTTGCTAAAGGTTCGGCCTCCACCCACTTCGTGAATTAATCCACCGCCACGATCAAGAACTTTCTCTGCCCAGTTTCTTGCGGCATCGGCCCCACCAGGTCGATCCCCCATTGAGCAAACGGTATCGGGGCGCACATTTTTGTCATCGCCTCAGCCGACTGGTGAATCAATGGACCGTGCTTCTGGTATTGTAAGCACCTCTTCACCATCACCCTGGCATCCTCCATCATTGTCGGCCAAAAATATCCTGCCCTCAGGATTTTTGTCACCAAAGCCCCCGATTTGCTATGGTCACTGCAGCACCCTTCATGCACTTCCCTTAGCACGTATCGGCCCTCCTCCTTGGTTACACACCGCAAATGCGGTCCAGCATACGACCGCTTGTAGAGAATGCTTCCATGTTCGAAGAACCTCCTCACTACCTTCATTGTCCCCTCCTTCAACTCACAAAGGATCGGGGACTCCAATCCTCTACCTCCTCAATCTCAAGTACCTCTGCCTCGACCACACTTCGCTCCAAATGTAACAAAGTCACACTTCTACTCTTACAGTCCACCAGGCTCTGGGCAATCTTCGACAGCAGGTCCGCTAGGCCATTCTCCCCTCGAGAAATCTGTGTCAGCTCAAATGAATCAAACTCCTCCTTCAACTTCTTCATGTTATCGACATATTTCTGCATCCTATCCTCTTTGACCTAACATCCCTCCTGAAACTGCCCAAGCATCAATTGAGAATCAGAATGTATTTGCACCCTTCGAGCTCCTCCTGACATAGCTAATTGTAATTCCTTGATCATCGCCTCATACTCAGCTTCATTATTGAATACTCTAAACCCTACCTTAGCCGCAAATTCCAAGTAATCACCTCTAGGGGAAACGAGGACAATTCCCAATCCTGCTCTGCTTCTCGCCAGCGATCCATCCAGAAATAATTACCAAACTCCTCCAAACTCTTCTTCTACCTTTGTACCTTCCTGAATAAAGTCCGCTAGCACCTATGCTTTAATAGCCCTCCTCGGCTCATACATCAATGAATATTCACTCAGCTCGACCGCCCATTTCACCAATCGACCAGAGACTGAGGGTCGCCCGAGCGTCTCCCCCAAAGGCATATTCGTCTGTACCTTCACCTTGTGATTCAAGAAATAACGCCTCAACTTTTGAGCAGTTACGACCACCGCCAAGGCGTACTTCTCGATCTATGAATATCTCATCTCGGCTCCCTACATCACCCGACTCACATAATAAATGGAAAATTGAGCCACTTCTTCCTCTCGTAACAGCACTGACACCAATGGAGATGTACAACACCATCTCCTCTCCTTGAACCGACTTAGCCAACAATGGCAGGTTGGCTAACACTCCTTGTAACTCCTCGAATGCACGCTGAGCCTCATCCGTCCATTGAAACTTCGCACTCTTTTTCAATGTTTTGAATAATGGGTCGCTCTTCTCTGCCACTTTGAAATAAATCGACTTAGCCCCGCAATTTGACCAGCTAAGATCTGCACATCTTTGACACTCGTCGGCGATTTCATTTCCATCACTGCTCGTACCTTCTCTGGATTTACTTCGGTACCCCTCTTGGTCACTAAGTATCTCAGAAATTTTCTTGACTTCACCCCAAAAGAACATTTAGTTGGGTTCAACTTCATCCCCTACCTCCTCAGCGTTAAGAACGTTTCGTTTAAGTCTCGCACATGATCAATCTCCTCCTTGATCTTCACTAGCATATCGTCCACATACACCTCCATATTCCTCCCCAATTGCTCCCCAGTTGCTTCATATTCCGCCATAGCTACCAAGCTTAACAACTCCGAACACCGCTTTTGAATGAAAGGCCCCACGGTGGGTGCCAATAATGAAAGTGTGAGCGTCCTGGATGGTTTGAAACAGATCGCCTCTCGTCCTTGCCGGTAGAACGCCGGAAACCTACAAACAACTCTCACACTGGGGGGTTCTCGGTGAAGAGCCTCCGATGCTTAAGTAAGTATGTGTATGTTTGAGTAGAATAATGGAAATTGTGTGTTAAGAAAGAAAGACTCACCCCTCTTTATATAGAGGTGAGATACCTTACCTAAGGGCTGCCCGGACTTGCTGAGCTGGCTGCCCAAGCTGTCGTCCGTACTTTGACACGCCGCGCGTATTTCAGAGATGGCTTGGGAGTCGTCAGAGGTGGTTGTCGTTGTCAACCAATGCATTCCCCCCACGTTTTCTCTACACATGGGATGATTATTCCTGTGAATATTCTATTAAACTTCAGTTAGAGGCTCTTACACGCGCCGGTGACTAGGTCGATCTCCAGAATACCGTCAATCCAAAAGGTGGTCGATCTATTGAGGTCAACTCGACTGATCGACTACTCGGCTGCTCGGCTGCTCGACTGCTTGACTGGTCGATCTTTCAGCTACTTGTGATACGTTGTCTGTCCTAGAGTCTTCCAGATCTTACCTTCAAGGTGTTCGACCATCGTCATCTTGCTCGATTACCGCTACATTGGTTCGGCTTCCTCGTTATACAATTCCTTCGACCGATTCTGCAAACCGGTTTGCCCTTGTGGGTATAATATCCTATATCAGTAATCAAGTTAAGGAGAGAAAATCTTAAACCTGACGTAAGAGACTCGACAAAAACTCCAACACACCCAGAAGGAGGAAAAGTAATCCTCTCTCTGGGGTAAGGGGCAAACAATTTCACGGACTCGGGAATCCTAATGTGTTCCCGCAACAGCACCACATCGGCGTCGGTGACAATATTGGGCTCACCAAAGAATTCAATTCGGGTTCTGGCCACCGACGTCCGGGTCACCTCCAATACTCAGGCAGATCCATTGCACTACTTTCAACAGCAAGGTCACCTTCTATGTTGTTCTTCTCTAAACTAAGACGCTCTATAAAACCTGGATCCCACCGATAATATTCAAGTGCCCAATCAATTTTCTCCTGAACAATGAACTCTGTTAAAATTGTTTCACTACTATCGCTACTCGACACTGCTTTCTTTTCGGCCGACATTTTCGACAAAAATAATCAAATTATACACGCGAATTATTAAAAGAAGGGAAATTCTGAACCGACTTACACACTGCTCGAAAACCCTAAGAACACGCAAAGACGATTACTTAAATTTGCAAAAGAAAGCAATCGAAATCAGAAGATGAAAATTTGGTAAAGATTGAATTCAGAAATTGCCAAAGTAAAATTAAGAGATATCAAGGCGTCTGCTATTTATACGGGTCGAAAGTGTGACCGTTGAGATGCCGAAAAGGGGGCACGTGCATGAAATGTGTCTCTTCATGACGAGATGTTTCGTTATCCCCCATTAATAGAAGTGGACCAATCACCAGCCGCCACCTCATCGCTATTAGCATATCCGTTACCCCTATTAAAAATCGACACGTTTTTTTATTTCTACCACGTATGCAAAGAGTCGTTGCACCGTTTCTTTCTTTAGTAGAGGAAAATAAAGTGAGATTTTACTAAGTGTTGGGACACCGGACCTTCGATAATATCGAAGTATAAAAAATTGAAGTCGGTTTTCCTATCTATTACTAGCGACATCAGCAACCATATCATTCTATATGCCTGCCAATTTCGGGAGCCTCTCTGTTGACAACCGACTTAATTCGTGCCCCAAGATGAAAGTAATCAAGACCATCATTCCATATTCACCACTATATTAGACATAAATCATGTCGGGACAAAATCTCATCCCGGCCAATAGAAGAATTGACTTCTCAACGAATTTCCAGACTTCTCATTTGTTAATCGAGAACCGACTCGATCAAATCCCGAAGCTGGTGACTAAGCATGATTCAGATTGGATCGAGACAAAAAATGTAATCATTACAGTTTCCTCGACAATTGAACCACCGCTTCAAAAAGGTTTACTTCATTCAATGCAATCCTATCTACCTCGTACAAAAAGTCAAAACCACCGCGACTATAAATAGCAAAACTAACTGTAGTAGAAAGGATCAAACTCTCGAAACTCGAATGGATTACCTCGGTTATAATATATACCGACTCCTTGTACTCAACACAAACATATCAAAATAATACAATATCTCAATTTTCCTCGCTTTAATTATGTTTTATTGTGGTTGTTAAATTTCGTGTAACAACATTGATCATATCAGACGTTTTGCCTTACCTTAAATCCTCGATAGCAATTCGTGCCAGGTAGGTAAATAGCGCAGAGAAAGTGACCCTAAGCAATTTACTAAACTCACTCTTAAAACTCTTAAACTTCTTGTACATATACTCTTATTCAGATTCTGCTTTCCGCTTACAGGACACAAAGAAAACCAGAGAAAAAAGGGTGAAAAATGGTGATCGATACTTCAGAAGTCAACAAACACAAAGTAAAAAGAATCATGAGACTCACAATGCTCGCTTGCAAAATACCCCAAACACCATGTCGGCTTTCATCTCAAGGGTTTTTTCCCAGGCGGCCAAGCAGCTCTAGCATGACTTTCTCTTCCTTCTCCAAGAAACGGACCCCAAGGACCATCAGACCACGAGCCCGGCCGCACAAGATACGTTTGTTGCCCTGGACCTTCTATTGTCTGATCACCAAGACCAGCTGGCCCATGTTACCCGTGTTAGATATGTCTGATAAATTACAGGCCAGGCCGTGCCAAACGCCAATGTCTCGCCAGGTTAAAATATACGTATTTAAGTTTAAACAGAAATATTTTATTGGAAACAAAAATCTAATTGAAGTTAATTTATTGAAAATAGAAGATATCAGAGTTCAGGCATTTAACTGCAAAAGTTTAATGTTGAGCTAGAACTGTAAAAAACTAAAGCTTGAAGTAAAAAAAAGTCCATTTAAAACATTAAATTTTCACATACAGCCCATATTCTAGCCGAATAAACATTTTTATATTGAGAGCACCAGGAAGCAAACAAAACCTTTGAGCGCTTTGCAGGCTGGGATCAGTTGGGTTCAATCCAAGAAGTGGGACCTGCCTATCTTGCTGTCCCCACCTCTCCGTTATTAGCATTCAAGAAAACAATTGAATGCCATCATTTTACTACACAATTTTATGAGAATTTACCTAGTTTTCTCCAAAGCCTTTGTTGTGAGGAAAAATGGTAGCACCATAGACATTATTACCACGAACAACATCAATGCCATACAACAAAGGAATTCCAAGCCTATACTTAAGTGTGGCCTTCCGTAAATCATCCACCAAGGCTGCCCAATCAGACGATTTTGCATTCTCGAATGGCTAACTTCAGTCCAAAAATAGAACAAAAATCAAATTCAAACAATTATTAGTGTTACAAAATGTTGAACTCAAATCAACTTTTTGTCCAATATCTGAAAATCTCCAATTTCATAGAATAAAAAGTAGCAGAAACAATCAATGAGATCATATGTTTATAAAAACATAATGAAACATACGACAATATTTGAATACACGACATAAATCCTAAGCGGGGTGCCAACAAATATGATAATTGATTCTAAATCTGCACATGGAATGTTTTGAGGAGCACACATGTACATATATTTCAAGTTGCACATATGTCCATATATTTCAAGTTGCACATATGGATAGGTCTTTATTGTCAGAAGGCGTGGCATAATCTACTGATGTAAAATTGGAACATATTATTTACCCATTAACCCGCAACACGAAATCAAGTTACTGAAAAGGAGAAAATTCAGGTTGATGAACCATAATTCGATAACAAAAAGGCGCATAAGAACAACTACAGAAAACCCACAAAAATAAACCAGAATTAGCAATCAGACAAGAAGAATATACCTCAAAAGGCCAGCATATGCGATTCCAAAATCTCGAGCTGATCTTCGCGCATCCATCCTCGATCCATTTCCTGTGAAAATGTGAGTCGCTAATGTGTGACGGTGGCGAGGGTTTGAGAATAGTAGAATTGAGAAATTAAAGTAATTGGTTAGGTATGGTTTGTGAAGTGGGGAAGGTACGAAGGTGTTACCTGCTCAAACTGGGAAATGAGAGTAATGTGAGTCGCTAATCGTCGTTGCTGGAGCCGTTGTTGCCGTCGGCTTCATCGTTTATCTTCAAATGTTTGAACTCTACCATGGTTGTGGGTGTTGATCTGCATCTCTTGACGATGAGTGAAATGTATATTTGTTTCGGAGTGCGCTAAACAACGTACGAACCTGAACAATAATTGTAAAATGAGGAAGCAATAAATCGAAGATTTAAAAAACTCTTCAGGGAACCATCCCACTTCCCCTCAGAGCTCTTTCATTGAAAAACCGTACATTGACATAGTTTGGACTTACAAGACTCCAACTCCCTTCTAGTTTAGCCAACACTATTCACGATCATATCAACTATTTCTCCAGCCACGTCCCGTAGACTTTTTAAACCTACACTTTATCCCTAAGTGTAAAGTACGAAAATAGTTTGAATGAACTTAAGAAAAATAAACTAAAACAACTTCAGTTCTTGGATGCATAAGAACCCTCGAATTGAACTGTGTACAAACTGAACAGAACAGAATATATGAAGCTCGAATATTGCTCTAAAGTCTTTATCTTCTCAACAGCAGCAATAAGAGCTTCTCCCAGTGTATTTATACGATCTCCTTAGGGTTGGAGTCTTCTCCAAGACATAGGACTCCTTGTATGATTTCCTTCCATATATGTAGCACAAGTTTGGTAAGTGAATCCTTTATTCTCTCTCCTATCATGTGTGCCTCTCTCTCCTTTTAGCCATAGAGAACCGATTTCCTACAATATAGAATACCATAATAAGATTCACACATTCTTATATATGGAATACAAAATAAACTCAAGTAAGGAAATAAAATAATCAAAGATCTTCCTTTTTTCTGTGGTTCCAGGTGTTTGTTCGAACATGAGAACTAATGCAAAACAAAAATATCTTTCAATCTCCCCCTTTGGCATCTAGTTCGAAAACAACAGACTTAAGGAATACCTGAAAAATGAAAACAGCAAGCACCAAATAGTAAAACCACATCAAGGGGTTAGTCAAATTATTTAAAAAAATGATCACTGTGTATAAACACAGTTCTCCCCCACAGTTCTTGCAGCCATCAAAACAAAACTAAATGAATCAAAACAAACTTCCATTCAATTAAAATAAGTAGACAACCAAAAAGAGTAGCAGGAGTTTATCAAAATGCAACCACAATTAGTAGCAAGCACCACATCACAAAACCAAATAAAATATGAGGTTCTAAATACATTAGACCTCCCTACATCCCTCCAGAACACTCAAAAGAAAACAAGTTAACTACATTCCAGCTTCATACTTGTCAATGGCTTCATCAGTAGAATCTCCCCCGGAGTCAGAATCCTCATCATCTTCAGCAGCAACACCTTTCTTCTTTGGGGTTTTCTCCCCCTTTTTCGAACTACGGGATGTCGAAGGGCCTGGCCCCGAGTTCTTGCGCTGCATTCCTTTGACTGCTTGAAGAACCTGACGCAGATACAATTGTTGAGCAGCAACCTTCTTGGCCATTTCGTCCCACTCAGCCAACTACTGATGTAACACCCCGCCTTTTCATGAATTTCAGAGCGCACTTTTTTGCAAATTTTCTAAATAAAATAAATAAAATATTTTTTTTGTGAATTCTGATTCGGGGTGCTACCGTAAAATCTGACTTATCTGAAAAACCGTTAATTTTTTGTTTAATAATAAAACGGTTATATAATATCTTAACCGACTAACGTCGGGTCAAAAGCTGGTTTAGAGTACTGAAAACCGTAGCGGAGTCATAGTGTAGCCAAAACATAATATATACATATAAACAAATGTCCTGAACCGGTCGCTCGCTCACTCCTCAGCTCCGACTCTGTGACCTGAAAAACATGAAAAATGTGGGGGCATGAGCACTAATCCACTGTGCTCCGCAGAAACTCATACTAAAGTAAACAGTGAATATATTAACAATATCATGATCCTGGTATATATAACTGAACTGAAACTGAAACTGATAT
>CACSLK010022181.1:1427607-1444267 GCA_902706635.1 Striga hermonthica | reverse complement strand
CGGGCGAGCTGTTCAGGATATTTTGTGTTGGATGTATTTGATGTTGAACGTTAAAATTTCAGAACTTTTATCAGACTTTTATGATTTTGCCACGCTAGACTTCCGCTAAAAACTTTCAGACTTTTCTCCGACGTTAGTCGGATAATAAATTATAACCGTTTTATGTATCAGTTTTAAATTCTAACGGTTTTCAGAAGTTATGTTTTTCACGGTAACCCCCGAATCAGTTTCACAAATTAAGAAGTTAGTTTATTTATTTATTTATTCAGAAAATTTGCGAAAAACCGCGTACTCTGATGTATTAGAAAGTCGGGGTGTTACATGCTCGATGAGGACTAAGTGCACGGCCATGAGTTATTTAAAGCTAATACTTGAAATCGGTTACATGACATAGGCTGAACATGATGCTACTAATAATATCACAAGGAGTGAACTGAAGATACCTCTCCGCTTGCTCGCCTGATTGCACAACGCTCGTGATCACTCGGAGCTTCCGTGCGTGCGGCGTCTCTCGCGTGCGGTGCGGTACGGCTATGTGTGCTCTCTACTCTCCTCACTTAACTTACTTAACTTATGAGTGAAAATATAGGATGAAAAATAAGGAGAATTTTATCCCAACTCTCTCTTAAATATGATGACTGAACACCTAGAATGAAGAGGTGGGAAATAACATTTTAGCCAATGAATAGCTTCCAAGTGTCGTGTCCTAAGGCTTAGTTGCACACCCTCAAGGTTAGTCATCCCTAATAAAGATTAGTCATCAAATGAGCTCCCTCATGATGACACGTCAAGGTAATTGAAAGAGAAAAATTTTTCCTCAACTAATCTTCAAAATAGCCACGGCATTTTTGGGAAAAATCTAATCAAATGCTACGGCATTAACAATTTAAACATGATTAATTAATAATTAAGCATAATCTTTATGCTTAATTAATTATTAAACATGACACTTAACTTCCGAAATTATTGCGAACGTAAACGTGACTTCGAAAATAATTTCGGGTAATCACGACAGAAAATAATTAATTCCGAAATTAATAATCGATAACATTATTATATCGGAACTAACACATGATTTATATAATTAACATGACGGGATATTCCTGACTTGGACGATTAATCCGAATATTGATATTTCGAATAATTCGTCCTTCGATACCGAGAAGGAAAGAGTCATTCGTTTGACCCATGTAAGATGAAAATCGGGTCTGCGACCACAGATGGCTCCATACCCTATCTCGCTCATCCAAATACATGCATATCGAGTTAGCCGCTAATCTGTTTGCTTGCCGGAATCAACGGATTGAGGATCGGAGGCCAGGAACGAATACCAAGATCGAATCCATCTTTCTATACGCTCCCTTCTCTAGTTAGTGGCGGCTGATTCTTCCTTAACAAAGGCATAAAGGCCATAAGGTTCAACTTAACTTATTAATTCCGAACTCCTTAAATAAGGAAAATGAATCGGAATTCAATCTGGAAACTTATCCGGTTACTGAAATAATTAACCGAATAATTTATCGACTAATAGTCGGACTTGGAATGTAATTAACTGAATAACTTGAACTTGAACATGAACATGCTTATTTATTAACAAAGGCTAGCTTAAAATTAAAAGCTAGTATTTCCCTTTATTAATAAAACTCGGGGTGTTACAACTGAACTACAAACTCATCCCACTTGGTGGGAACATGGAAGGAGTCGGGACTTGCTTGGGGGCAGATTTCTCACTCAATGTGCGAGCGCTCACAACCAGAGCCTTACCAGTTGCCTCAAGAGTATCATTATACCGAGGATTCATAGAGAAATTCTGAGAAGTAAGGATAAACCACACCAAACAGGGAAAGGGTAATGAGTGACGAGACTCGATATTAGAGATGAATGGCTGAAGAATCTCAAAAACAACCTCCCCAAAATTAAAGGACTCACCCACCATCACCCAATAAATAACCTTACTTTGCAAATCAGTGAGCAAGGTCTTATTGGACGTGGGGGTTCAATTCTCTGCGCCAATCTTATGAAGCAGATTAGCAACGAGACACAGAGAGTTAACGGGCAGGTTAGAACCAGGCCAAGTATCAAGTTGATTGGCAGTAAGGACTTGGGTCACAACATCTAGGTCAACATCAGGCAGGGAGGGAATATCAGAGGGTAAACCCAAGTGAGCATTGATCAAAGCAGGGGAAAATTCTATAATACGATTACGTAAAAATAGTTTATGAAAACGAGGACTTCCAAATTCAAAGACAGCGGGGGTAAGATTATCATAAAACTCACGGACAACTTGACCACAAAAAGAACTAAGGTCCACAACAGACTTAGCCAAACCAACAGACTCAATAAGAGGAAGAACACCCAGGTCAACAAATTTATCATCATTAATAGGATGCTCAGACCAGAAACCAGAAGACTCAAAATGCACAAAACGGTCATGATAGGCCTCGGTATAGAACCTGATAGTGAAGGCATTTTCGAGGTCATAGGCATCATCCTCTGGTTCCGGTGGAACATGAGCCTCATCAATCGGTTCTTTGCCTCTGCGGCGAGTGGATCGGGCACTGGGGCCCTAGCCGGAGGAGTTGGTTGGTTGGAGTGAACTTCAACAAGGGTCGTCGCGGTATCGTCTTTCTCACCTTCTGTAGTCGTCTTCTTGGTGACAGACTTGGTGGCGGAAGTCGGAACTACAGAAGACTCTCCCTGAGTTTGAACTGCAGGAGGTTCTTCAAACCCGGAGAGGCCAGGTACACCAGTGGCCAAAGGAGAGGGTTCGAAGTTCTTGCCGACATTATCCGATTTAGACGGAGAGCCAGAAGTGGTAGCGGTCAGAGAAACAGACTTTTCGGGAGGAGAGGATTCACGAGACGGAGATTTTGCCGGCGGTGGAGACTCTCGCTGTGAGCTCGCAGAGATAGAGAGGCGAGGGCGCTTCAGCCTCTTTTCCTTGTGCTTCTTCAGCCGCTTCTTGGACTTATCTTTACTACTAGCCATGGGAGAAGAAAGATGATTGAGTATGGAGAATTTAGGGTTTCAATAGGTGAATGAGAGAAGAAGAAGGACAAAAAGAAGAAAGCAGCCGAAAGAATGATTAAAAAGATAGAGAATCGTGCCAGTTTTAAAGACGTTCTGACATGACTAACTGCAAAAGCAGTTTTCGAGTTTCAAGGTGAGGAGAGAGAGAGACGTTGGCAAGTTGGGCGGTTTAAAGCAAAACTGATCCCTCCAAATCTTAAAATTAAAACACAATAAAACTCCCCACAAGGATAACTTTTCACAATATTTCGAAACTTAGGAAAGAAATCAGATTTTATCCACAAATATATAGGGTAAAATATGTGGCGCCCCTCTGTGTTTAACGAAATATGCGCATTTTTACCCTGTGTTTTAAAAAATGCACCAAACCCCCTTATATTTAAGTAATTGTTGCACGATTCCCCCATTCCGTCCAACTTAACGGCGCATGTAAAACACCTTCTTCAACCACGAGAGTTGTTCAATTTTTCTATTTTGCAGAATTAATTTACTTTTATACCCTCCTACATGGTATTGCAAAACCTAAAATTAAAATAAGGGTGAAGGTAGTATTCGAACCCTGGTCCTCAAGGGTAGAAGACACCCACCACAACCAATGGGCTACACTAATGGATGTGAAAACTATTGAACATAAAGATATTTATAATATGATACAGAAATTAATCAAATAAAATAAAAATAGAGTAAATAAAATAAAATAAAGTATAATAGGTATTAAATAATTACTAATAATAATATATTACAATAAATTAAATAAATATAAAAATATGAAAAATATTAAATTAAAATAAAATAAGATAGAATTTGATATATTAGAGTGATTAAAATTAAATAAATTTATATTTATAATTATTAAAATAAATTTATTTTTATAAATTTAAATGAAAAATAATATAAAAAATAAATTAAAAATCAGTAAAATTAAAATAGACTAATTTAAATAAAATAAAAATAATAATTATAAATATAATAAAGTATAAAAATGATACATAAAATAAATAATCAAATAACTTATTATGAAATAATAAATTAAAAAAACTTAAATTAATATATTAAAATAAGTTATATATACATTTTGAAATGAAAAATAATAATAATTAAAGTTTAAAATAAATAAAATTAAAATAAGCTAATTAAAATAAAATAAAATTAATAATTATAAAAGAAAATAAAGTATAAAAAAGGTTAAAGTAAAATAACTTTTGTGAAATATTAAATTAAAACAAATAAAAATCTGAAATTAATATAATAAAGTTATAATTTAACAAATAATTTTAATATGATTTAGTCTTACACACAATAAGAAAGAAAAAAATTGAAATAGATTATATTTTTTCAGTAAACGATTTAAGTATTAATAAATAATTTTAATTTCAATATTTTGTTTAGTAAAATTTATTTTAATATTATTTCATTGTCTTAAGTTAAAAAAAAAATAAAGTTCGTTAAATAAGATAAAATAAAATGAATAATGAAACAAAATAATATGGAATAATATAAAATATAAAATATATGGAAATTATCTTAAATAAAAATAATAAATATATTTTAACTGAAATTTTTATATTTATTTATAATTTATTTTAATTATTTTGTTTCCGTTTAGTATAATAAGTTATTTAAATTAAATTTCCGTTTAATTTTATATAATTATGTTTATTATATTTTAATTTATCATAAGTTTATATTTTAATAATTTATATTATCTTTTAAATTTAATTTCATTTATTTATAGTAATGTCCATATATATGAAACATTCCTAGATTTAACACTCAACATTGAGTGGTGTAGTGGTTGCATTGCTCCCCATGCTCACATGAGGTCTCATGTTTGAATCCCAGGGGTGACAATTTTTTTGTTATTCAATTTCTCACAATATATTCTATATATCGCGATAAATTCAATTTATCAGAAATATATATATATAATATTCAAAGGGTATAACGGGAATTTTGAGGAAAAATTAACCCCGTTAACGGGGAAACAGTAACGAGGGAGCGTGTGCACCGAATACTTAAATGTAAGGGGGTATGGTGCATTTTTTAAAAAACAGTGGGGAAACGCGCACATCTAGCAAGACACTGGAGAATTTGGTGCAATTTACCCCATATATATATATTCTCCACAAAATTTTAGACTTAAATAGTTCAAGTTCAATAAGGAAACCATATGCAATTATGCCTAAGGATGAAAATAAAAAATAAAAAATTGCACACAAGATACACTAGATTCATAAAATCTTTTTCTTATCAACTTAAACAAAATTGACGAAAAAAATCAAAGACCGACTTTCTGATTCAAACTTCCCGAGGAACATGCGATAAGCGGATATATGTATATACACAGAGTAATGCAAACCACAACTTCAATTTTTGCAAGAACACATGCCATATTATTCATAGTGCGTTTCACATAGTAACAATCACTGCAATAGTGAAAGTCAACCCCACTACTTTGCACCACGATTTTAAGCAAGGATCCTACGTTTTTTTTTTTTTAGAATTAATAGCACTACGGCTTTTATGAGGGTGATCACATTATTACTCCATGTAAAAACATCACACAATAATGTACAATGGGTGTCACTAGCTTGCGCCCTTCTCAACATTTTTTCTCCAAGACGCTCTTTTCACAGTCGATCCCACATTAGGAAACGAACCATGTGCTAGCTATCGCTCTAGATCATTTATGAGAAGGCAACTCTTTTTCACAAAAACAAAAAAATACTGAAAATAAGTACGTTCCTCAATATAGTAAGAACACGCAGCCAGTCTAAGACAGTCAACATCGCTAAAGTTTTCAGAAGAGTCAAAACTTCAATTAAGAATCTAGTGATGAAGAGAATGCGAAATGCAATAGCATGCCTAATGCAATATATCCTATATGCTTACAAGCAATGCGATAGATATATACTACTAATATACAATAGAATACAATATAATGCAAGATCACACAAGCATTCAGAATGAGCAATCCCTAAGGATTTCCTTAGAGAAATGAACCTTTGAGAATCCAGTGCCTTAGTGAATATGTCAGCCAACTGGTTTTGCGTAGAAACATACTCAAGGATAATCACATCATTCTCGACCAAACCTCTAATAAAGTGATACCGAATATCTATGTGTTTAGTCCTAGAGTGTTGAACCGGATTTTTAGAGATGTTAATCGCACTGGTATTATCACAAAAAAGGTTTACGGTCCTTACCTCAAGGCCAAACTCAATCATCATTTGCTTCATCCACACGAGCTAGGAGCAACAACTTCCAGCAGATATATATTCGGCCTCAGCTGTAGAAAGTGCAACGCAGTGCTGTTTCTTACTAAGCCACGAGATGAGATTATTACCTATGTAGAAACAACCACCAGAGGTACTACGCTGATCATCGACGTTCCTAGCCCAATCCGCATCACTATAACCTGCAAGACTAGAAGAATTGTCACGCGAGTACAGAATACCTAAGTCAGATGTGCCGTGCACATACTTGATGATGTGCTTTACCGCCTTCAAATGTGATTCCTTAGGATTGGCTTGGTACCGCGCACACATACCTACACTAAAACACCGATCAGGTCTACTGGCAGTCAAGTAAAGTAAGCTCCCTATCATGCTTCTATAAAGCGTGGAATCAACTGAAGTTCCATTATCATCCTTAGAGAGCTTCGAATGACTCCCCATTGGTGTTGCTGGACACTTAGAATTCTCTAAACCAAATTTTTTCACAAGATTTTCAGCATACTTGGTTTGATGGAGAAAGATCCCTTCCTTGGATTGCTTTACTTGCAAACCCAAAAAATAGGACATCTCTCCAACCATGCTCATCTCAAATTCTCTAAACATGTGACTGACAAACTCATTAACCCACGTTCTCGAGGTAGAGCCAAAAATAATATCATCTACATAGATATGCACGATGATAATATCTTTGTTAGATTTTCGCACAAAGAGAGTTTTGTCAACTCCCCCTCGAGAATATCCCATTTTGACCAAAAATTGGGTTAGGCGTTCGTACCAGGCACGCGGAGCTTGCTTAAGCCCGTACAAAGCCTTTTTTAATCTATAGACATGGTCTGGATGATGAGGGTCCACAAACCCTTCAGGTTGCTTGACATAAGCAACCTCTTTCAAAAAACTATTAAAAAATGTGGACTTCACGCCCATTTGATAAATGACATCCAAGTAAGCACGCAATAGACAAGAACATCCTAACAGACTCTAGGCGAGCAACAGGGGCAAATGTTTCATCAAAATCAACACCCTCCTCTTGAGTGTACCCCTGAGCTACAAGGCGTGCCTTGTTCCTAGTGATCTCTCCTGATTCATCCGTCTTATTTTTAAAAATCCATTTGTTTTCAATGACGTTCGAATCAGAAGGCTACAAGTTCCCACACATCGTTCCTAAAAAACTGTTCTAACTCCTCTTGCATAGCCTGAACCCAGAAATCATCACACAAGGCTTCTTTTGCATTTTTCGGTTCCAACTTAGACACATAATAAGCAACGTGACACAAACCAGCTATCTTGCAAAAATCAGGCTTCACACCTCTAGTATTACGCTCAGTGATTCCTCCTATGATTTGATGCTTAGGATGATCCTTCTGAATCTTGGCGGGAGGATCTCGCTTTAATTCAGTCGGATTTCCGGAGGACGTTGGAACGTTATATTCATTACCTTGCACATTTTTATCACAATCAAGAGTTTCAGACTTAACATCATTTAACACATTCTCAATTTCAGAATTTGGCAACTTCTTACCACTGGACACATCAATGTTGGACACATCAGGTGAGAACACACATTCGAGAGCATCATCAAAACCAACATTTATATATTCCATGACTACTTCAGTATGCAAATTATACACACGATATGCACGACTGTTAGTAGAATAACCAAGGAACTGACCAACATCACTTTTGGACTCAAACTTACCAAGATGTTCTCTATCATTGTAGATATAGTACCGACGCCCAAAAACATGAAAATATTTAACATTAGGTGCTTTACCTTTCCACATTTCATACGATGTCAATCAGTTCCTTTTCTGCAATACACATGGTTAGTGATATAACACGCCGTGTTGACCGCTCGGCCCACCATCTTAAGGACATGCCCTGTGATGCAAGCATCACTCTTGCCATTTCCTAAAGAGTCATGTTCTTACGCTCTACAACTCAATTCTGTTGTGGAGTAATTGGAGAAGAAAACTGGTGAAATATGCCACGAGATTTACAAAATAGTTCAAAACCATGGTTTTCGAATTCCTTTCCATCGTCATTCCTGATGGCAACAAGGTTAGTTCGTTTTTCATTCTCAAGTTTTAACACGAGTTTCTTAAAAGCATCAAGCGTGCGTCGGATTTATCTTTTAAGAAATCAACCAAAGAGAATCTAGAATAATCATCCACACAGACAAGAATATACTTTTTACCACTGTAACTTTCGACCCTGAATTGGTCCCATCAAGTCCATGTGCATCAGCTCCATGATGTGGTTTGTACTAACCTCGGTCAGCCTCTTGTGCAAGGCCCTTTTCTGTTTGCCCATTTGACACGATCCACAGACTCGTGGTTCTTTCTTCTTCAGCTTGGGCAATACTCGAACAACATATGTAGAGGAGAGTTCAAGTAAATGAGGATAGTTTATGTGACCTAACTTTTGATGCCAGAGTTCAGTCATGTCAACACTGGTTTTATTACACTTCAAATCAAGTTCCACTAGATAGCAGTTATCCCTGAACCTAGTACCAGTAAGAACATGTTTGTTTTCTTGATCAGACACATGACACTCAGTCTTATTGAAGTTCACATATAAACCCTGATCACATAATTGGCTTATACTCAGAAGATTGGCTTTTAAATTTTGAACCAAAAGAACATTCCAAAGTTTGGGCAAACCAGGAACATTTAAACATCCTATTCCAAGAACCTTATTTTTGCTCCATCACCAAAAGTTACTGAATTAGATGAAACAGGCATAATATTCGTTAAATTAGACTTCAAACCTGTCATGTGACGAGAGCATCCACTATCAAAGTACCAGTCAGAATTAGACGTGGATTTCAAGGCAAGTATAGAAGACAGACATACGTTTTTACTTTCCTTGGGAACCCAAATCTTTTTCTGTTCATGATTTACTATATCAATTTTCAGTTTAGGTGCTTTCAAGGGAACACCATGAGGACTCCAGTCATTAATTCGACCTGTATATATATCATTATGCATTCTATAACACTTGGGACGAATGTGACCGCGAATCCCACAGTAGTGACAGACGGGTACAAAGTTCTTACCAGAATTTTTGTGCTGAGCTTTAGGAGAGTTTGGCTTACCATTCTTGGCATCAATTGAATAACCTTCTTTAACAAAGTCAAATTAGCCTTACTCTGTGAGGAACTTGATTCACCGACCTTGCCCTTCAGTTTCTGGTTATGTGGGTTCTTACTCTGGTTAGATGAGCCAATCTGGTGACTCAATCTTTGGACTACGATGATTTTGGCTTGTTGATCAGTTTGACAATTTCCTCACTCTTACTGAGCCTTTCTTCCAGGGTAGAACAATGACTTCGAAGTGTCATATGTTCCCACATCACCCGTCCGAGTTCTTCCTTGAGAACAACTATCTCAGTTTCCCTTTCACCTACAAGATTCTACACAGCAAACAACTCATTACGCAAGGATTCTATAGTAAAATTTTGTTTGTCACTTGCCTGTTTGTTGAGTTTGTCCCCATGCTCAACCAATGCAAGCTTTGCGAAGCAACTGTTAAGATCTTTGTCTTGCTTTCAGATATAAAGATCTGATTTAATGAGTTTCTCATTTAGATCAACAGTCATCACTCTCATCTTTTTAAGTTCATCCCTAAGATAGGTAATCTCTTTCTCACGTTTGGCAGATCGATTGTCCATGAGCTTCATCTTTCCTTTTTGAGCCTGGTACTTCTTGATTATTTCAGCTGCCTTGAGACACTTCTCTATGGCGTACTTGTGAAGCACAAGGTTCTCAGCATCTGGGTCAGAAAATTCATTAGAATCAACATCGCTCAAATTCTTCGCGTAAGAACCTGCATCAGACTCAACATCAGTCAAATGAACATATGAGGTAAAGCAGTTATATTCATTAAGAAGACATTTAGCAGAGTTATTTGAGTAATAAGAATTCTCAGTCTTCTTCGATTCTTCATCCTCATCATCATCACTACAGTCGGACCACGTGGCCTTGTACGTTATGTTCTTTTTCTTGAAGTTAGGTCATTCTTTCTGAAAATGGCTGAATCCCTTGCACTCTCGGCACTGATCTTTTTCAACTTCTTGGTTTAAATTTTGAAACTTGCTCAGTTGCATGCTGGAACGCTTTTCTCCAAACTGCTGAATCTGGTTCCTACCACCTTCGAAGGACTTATTTCCCTTGAACCTCTTTTTCTGGAATTTCTTCAGCTTTGAGACATTCTTGGTGAGTACAGTGAGGGCCTTTGTGATCTCAACAGCATCAAATGATTCTTCATCTGATTCTTTATCTTCAGCAACAACAGCATGAACCTTGGCTTTCAACACTAAGCCTTTCCCTTTGCTTATTCTCATAGAGTCAAAACCATGGTTAATTTCAAAGGTACATAGTTCGCTGAGAAGATCATGAATGCCGAGTTTTTGAATTCTCTGAAAACTCTCTAATGCTGTAATCTTAATTCCAAACCTGTCTGGTAGAGTTCTCATTAACTTCTGCACTTGTGTAGCCTCTAGAACCGGTTCACCAAGCATTGCACTTTGGTTTACTAGATCGCAGAAACGGGCCTAGTATATGTCAATAGTTTCATCATCCCTCATGTGAATCTCATCAAGCTCTGTCGAAACTCTTTGGAGCTTCGAAGTTTTCACTGCATTTGTACCTTCAAATTGTCTTTCCAAGATTTTCCAAGCTTCTTGAGCGGTTGTGCACTGGATGATTATCTTGTGACGAGTGGGATCTACAGCAGACATGATAGCATATAGAGCTCGAAAATTAGCTTCTTCTGCTTGTTTTTCATCGTCACTCCAGATACTCCTTGGTTTTTCAACCAGAACTTAGATAGCAGAAGTTGACGACTTTCCATCCGAGGACTCTCCTCCATTCGATTCAGCAGGAACTTTTTCCATAAGAGGTACCGTCCAACCAGATTCAACGGCCTGCCACGTGCCTTTGCCAAGAGACCGAAGAAACATCACCATCATTGATTTCCAGTAAGCGTAATTGGAGCCATCAAGGAACGGGGGGCGCGAAACAGATATCCCATCGTGACTCATAGTAACCGACACACAGTCCCAAAGATCTTTATCTCGTAGTTAGAATAGGAACACTGCTCTGGTGCCAATTGAAATGTATATTTGTCTCGGAGTGCGCTAAACAACATACGAACTTGAACAATAATTTAAAATGCGGAAGCAATAAACCGAAGATTTAAAAAACTCTTCAGGGAAGCATCCCAATTCCCCTCAGAGCTCTTTCATTGATAAACCGTACATTGACATAGTTTGGACTTACAAAACTCGAACTGCCTTCTAGTCTAGCCAACACTATTCACTATCCTATCAACTATTTCTCCGGCCACGTCCCGTGGACTTTTTAAACCTACACTTAATCCCTAAGTGTAAAGTAATAAAATAGTTTGAATGAACTTAAGAAAAATAAACTAAAACAGCTTCAGTTCTTGGATGCGTAAGAACCCTCGAACTGAACTGTGTACAAAACTGAACAGAACAGAATATATGAAGCTCGAATATTGCTCTAAAGTCTCTATCTTCTCAGCAGCAGCAATAAGAGCTTCTCCTAGGGTATTTATACGATCTCCTTAGGGTAGGAGTCTTCTCCAAGGCATAGGACTCCTTATATGATTTCCTTCCATATATGTAGCACAAGTTTGGTAAGTGAATCCTTTATTCTCTCTCCTAGATCTCCTCATCTTGTGTGCCTCTCTCTCCTTTTAGCCATACAGAACTGATTTCCTACAATATAGAATACCATAATAAGATTCACACAATCTTATATATGGAATACAAAATAAACTCAAGTAAGGAAATAAAATAATCAAAGATCTTCCCTTTTTCTGTGGTTATGTTATGAAATTGCAGGATGAAGGTGAAGTTTTGGCGATGGAGAAGAAGTGCATAGATGAGGAAGACAAAGCATCGATCGATTTTGGGAAGAAGGGAGAAATGACACAAGTTAGGATTATGTCTGAAAATGCAAGAGAGATGGGGAGCTCGCCGCGTGTCGAAATGATGGCCGCTGATCAGAGTTAAAAGGCGCCGATACATGCGTACACGTGGCGGACGTGGGATTAATCAAGATTTAAGGAGTTCTGTTTCATTTATGATATTTTCCGTTTCTTATTTTTAATTTGTAGTTTTTTCCAATTAAGTGAATTTGTGGTTTAGGTTTTACCCAACTTAGTGAAAAAGCAAATGGGGCCCAGCAGTTTGTTATTTAACATGTGAGAATGAATGGAAAAGGAATCAATCAGTTATGCTACACACTCTTCTCTCTCATTTCTCTCTCTAATTCATCTTCTTCTTCCTTCCTAAATCCTCCTTATCCTTCACCCTTCATCTTTCAGTTACAGAATTTACATCAAAATTACACAAAAATACAAAAACGTATAAAATACAACTTTGTCATAACATTTGGTATCCCAAGCCAACCTTCCTCGGATCATGGATGAAGAAACTAGGGGCAGGGAGCTGTAAGAATTCCAGAAAAAAATGGATCAACTGTTACATACCGAGATCCTTAAGAGGGAAGCTTCAGAATTAAAAATGCAAGAAAAAATGGAGGTAATCAGTTCACAAATCAAATGGGTGATAGAGAGTGTTAACCTGGAGTTGTTTGAGCAGAAACCTGAGGTGACTGGTAAGCTTGATCATCTAGCAAATACCATAGCATCCCTGCAGCTCCAATTCCTGAACACAAACAGAGACAATGATGATGAAGGTTCTATACTGGCAAGCACAGATTGCAGCTACAACATGAACAAGCAGGCAGGCATACCACTCATCATATGAACCCAACTCCTAAGATTGAATTTCCCAGGTTTGATGGCTCTAACCCTAGGGCCTAGATTTTAAAATGCAATGGGTATTTCAAGTTAGTGCCTAATATCTCTGAAACTCAGAAAGTCACCCTTGCCTCCATGCACTTGGAAGGCAAAGCTTCTCTATGGTTCCAAAACCTAAGTGCAAAACAGCTGGAGTTAAGTTGGGGTCAATTTGTTGATATAGTTTCAGCCAGGTTTGAATCTCAAGGAGGTTAAGATTATTGCTGAATTTAATAAGCTAAGGCATACTGGATCTTATGCTAATTATGTAGACAAATTTGAAGAGCTGAAAGCATGTATGCAACTAATGAATCAGGGGGAGTTTTCGGAGGAATATTTCATAGCTAGCTTTATAAGTGGGCTAAGTGAGGAACTATAGTCATTCCTGCACATGTTCAACCCCAGAACCCTGCAGCAAACAATTGACTTGGGCCAGCAACAATTGCACACACTGGATGCAATCACAAAAAAGGGTAAAAAACACTCAGAGAGGCTACTCACACATTCAGTACCCAAATGTTCAGAAAACAACTCAAAACAGCAACCCCATTACCAGAAACCCCCAAACCCCTTTTCAGCAACCAAACACCAAGTTACTAACCTCCTCTGAAATGGCTGCAAGGAGAGAGAGAGAGGTTTGTGCTATAATTGTGATGAAAAATTTGTACCTGGGCACATATGCAAGCACATGATAAACTACATGATAATGACTGAGGATGAGGAACTGGCTTACCTTCAATCTGAAGATCTTAGCAAGTTAGAACCTGTTGGGGACAGTGAAGCCATTGAGGAAGTACACATCTCCCTGAATACTATGGTTGGAGAAGGGGGGTTTACTACCCTAAGGTTCTATGGGTATATTGGGAATAAGAAGCTACACATATTACTGGACACTGGGAGCACCTTGAGTTTTATTAAAGAATCAACAGCCAAATCACTAGGGTGCCCACTAACTCCAGTCAAACCATTAAAGGTGAAAGCGGCAAATGGTCAGAAGCTCATCAGTCACTTACAAGCCACTGACTTAGAGTGGGAAATGCAGGGTCATAGGGTAGCACACTCCCTAAGGGTGCTACAGAGTGAAGGAAGTGATATAATCTTAGGGGGAGACTGGCTCAGAACCTGCACCCCAATTGATCTGGATTATAAAACCATGACTGTTACTATCAACCTAAAGGGGAGGAGGGTCACATTGCAGGCATTGAATCCAGAAGCAAAATGCCACCAAATCTCTTAGCACTCATTATACTGCATGATTCAAGATGGGGTGGAAGATCAAATTGAGGAAATGTACCTGTTAACTATGGAAGCAAGCAAAACAGGTGGTAAAGAGGTTCTGCAACCCATCCTAGAGGAGTACCAAGACATCTTTCAAGAACCACAGGGGCTTCCCCCAAAAAGAGGAATAGAGCATCACATTATTCTTAAATCAGGCAGCTTATCCAAACAACAATACCCCTATGGAGTGTCACATGATCAGAAAAACAACATAGAAGAAATTGTGCAATAAATGGTCAAATCTGGCATTATTTAGAACAGCAAATCCCCTTTTGCTGCCCCGGTACTATTGGTGAAGAAGAAGGACATGACTTGGAGACTCTGTGTGGATAACAGATACTTAAACAGTCTCACAATCAAGCATGAGTTTCCAATTCCAGTGATTGAGGAGCTGTTAGATGAGCTACAGGGGTCAAGTTGTTTTTCTAAAATTGACCTAAGGTCTGGGTATTTTCAGATTCTGATGAAGGAAGATCACAGAAACCTCACTGCCTTCAAGACCCACAGTGGACACTATGAGTTTCTTGTTATGCCTTCTGGGCTTTGTAATGCCCCAGCCACATTTCAATCTCTAATGAATCAAGTCTTTCAAAGTTACTTACAGAAATTTGTGCTGTTGTTTTTTTTATGACATCCTAATTTATAGCAAGACTTGGGAGGAACATGTTGAACACCTAAGGACTGTTCTTCAGTTGCTAAGGGACAACTCACTATATGCAAAGCAAAGTAAGTGTCAATTTGGGGATCCAACTGTGGAGTATCTTGGGCACATCATATCAGCTGAGGGGGTTGTTGTTATGTGATTGTTAACAACGATGTAACACGTGATTAGGATGAGAATTATGAATGATTTGGACGTAAAGCATGGAGAAATAACTCAACAATGGCCTCGGTCCGAGGTGAACCGAGGTGAAGAGCCGCGATGGGCTTTTGCGTGTTGCATAATGATGTTTTTTCAGTTCGGAGAGAGATCCCCGTACAAATGTCATGGGTTCACTATTTATAGTAATTTTTTGGGGGGATACATTGGGATTTGTGTACTACTTTTCGGATAAAGTAGCTTTTTGTGGGCGGTTTGGAGCAGTGGGTCCCATATGAATGATGACGGATCTCGTAGAGCGTGATGGTTATGCGTAGGAACCTTGTCACCTGCTTAAGGAGGTGACAATCTCGATTTAAGTAGAACTCGGTAGGTGCTGACCACTTCGGTCTTCGGTAGTTCGGTCCGGTTCATCGCCTGGACCGGGGTGGTGTTAAAATCACGTCGGTTCAATGGTCATCTTCCTCTTAATATGATGTTTGGAACCTCTTAATGGTGTTTTACCGAATCGGATGATAACAGAGAGGCCCCCAATATCGGTGGGCATACGGAGTGATGGTCGTCGATGTTGCCATGCCAGACATTTAGAGGCCCCGGATCGGTAAAAAATCAGCGGCAGGGTGTTTATTGTCTTCGGAGGGTCATCTTCGGTCTCCTGACTGACGTAACCGAGGTGAGTCGTTTGTCCGGAGTGTAGACTGTATTCCGAGGTGAAGACACTTGGTGAATTTCGAGTAACTTGCAGGTAGTCGCGACAGAATGAACGTGAATCGTTGTAACAGTCAATGATCTAAGGATAAACGGTTGCGCCGTAATGGTCTTAAATGAGGTAACGGTCGGCTTTAATAGGTTGCCACGTGTAACAGTAGGCGTCTTGTCAGATGAAGGGGTGGCGCCGGTTTGAATTAGGGGTCGCGTCGGTTGGACGCGCCCCTAATTAAGTCTCCCAACGGTCATAAATCGAAAATTATAAATAGGGTTTAGCAATATCTGGTCGGGTTTTCTTCACCTTTGCTTTCATTTTTGAGCTTTCGTATTGTACTTGTTGTCGAAATTCTTTTGAGATTTCGAGGATTGTTTCCTGCTTGCTGTGCGCGTGCGAAGTTTTCGGTAAGCTTTTTCTTTAATTTCTTCTATTATTCCTTTTGTGTTCTGTTCGATTGTGCGATGGCGCCGAAAGGGAAGGGAAAGGCAGTGGCAAGTTCGTCGAGTACTGAGTCGGTTCCGTTGGAGGTTTACCACGATTCGGAACTGGTTGAATTGGCCTTTGAATACCACCGGTGGGACCCGTCGTTGGTAAGGCACCTGAATATTAAGTTAAACGATGAGGATGGTGATCTGGTCGTAGAACATGACGCAACCGACCTCGTGGTGCCCCATTGGAGAAGACCGGTGAGGAAGTGGCCCGATCCTGCGGTCGATTTTATCGGTGAACCAAGTATCTTGACCGATGCCGATGTAGTGTTGCT
>CACSLK010022181.1:1390431-1404393 GCA_902706635.1 Striga hermonthica | reverse complement strand
GGGCAAAAAGTCAATTTTTCAAAATCCTCTATCTTCTTTAGAATGAATGTCACCAGCAATCTACAAAGTGAAATCTGTCAGCTGATGCAAGGAATCCAAATCCACAAGTCTTCAAAGTATCTTGGCCTTCCTCTTGGGATTGGCAGATCCGAGAAGCATACTTTTGAGTATGTGGTTCAAGCTGTCAGGAATAGGGTGGCTAGCTGGAACAACAATTTCTTACCCACTGCTGGTAAGGTTGTGCTGTTAACTTCTGTTATTTCTGCCCTTCCAATCTTTACTATGTCATGTTTTGCCCTGCCTAAGTCCACATGTAGTGAGATTGCTACCATTTGTGCTAAATTTTGGTGGAGGAGTGGGGGAGTAGGTACTGCAGGTGTGCATTGGAAAAAGTGGTCCCTAATCACTCTGTCTAAGATATATGGTGGCCTGGGATTTCATTATCTACAATTATTTAATGATGCTCTGATCCTGAAACAACTTTGGAGAGTTGCTACATTCCCTAATCTTTTGGTGAGTAAGCTGCTGAAAGGGAAATATTTTCCAAATGGGAGCATATTTCAAGCTATTGTCAAGCAAAATGCCTCTTGGTTATGGTCCACCTGGATGACAGTCAAGGAGAGGTACAAGCAGTGTTTTCAGATCAGGATTGGAGATGGCCTCTCTACTTATATATGGCATGATCCATGGGCTAGCTCTGCTCTTCTACAGAGACCTCTTGGATTGGGCAGCATCAACACTAATATAACAAAGGTGTGGGAACTGTTGGAGCCTGGTGGCAGACATTGGAATATCCCTCTAATCAAACAACTTTTTAATGATGAAGATAGTGCCAAAATCCTAAAGGTTCAAACTTTAGACCCACACAAAAAAGACAGATAGGTCTGGAACAATGATGCTCGTGGAGAATTTTCAGTTGCTAAAGCATTCTCAAAACTGGTGGAAGATAAATTCAGAAACCTTGATGTGGCAGAAACCAGTTCATCAGGCACAACACTGAGGAGAATCAGAAGTAGAACTTGGGGGCTCAAGGTGAAAGGCAAGCTAAAACACTTCCTCTGGAAGTGCTTCTCTACTGCTATACCTGTGAAGGAGGCACTCAAAAAAAGAGGGCTCTTTGTTAATGCTATCTGCAAGTCATGTGGGAAAGACATTGAATATGTTAAACACATTTTCTTCCACTGCAGGAAAGCCAAGGAAGTTTGGAAAATGTCTCCTATTCACTGGGACTTAGCTACTGACAAAGCAACAAAGTTCAGAACCTGGTGGCATGATGTGTGCTCTGTTAACAAATTAGAGGTCTCTGATGCTAGAATAGAGCTTACCACTTACATACTGTGGTGGCTCTGGAAAGCCAGAAACCTATGGCTCTTCAAGAAGGAGTGGTTGCCAGCACCTCGTATAGTCAAGCTTGCAAGGAAGGACTGGCAAGAATTTGCTTGCAGGTAGATGGCCAGGTTGTAAGCTTATGAAGTGTGCCTAGGTCCTTTCAAGTTCAGTGGGTGCTTCTGATCTTGCAGCATGGTTTTTGTCATCTGTTGTTTTGTTTCCCTTGTTTTTTTATTTTAGCTGGTGGAGTTCTTTTGTTTGTGAGGAGTCTTTGGTTGTAGTGTTTTGGGTGATTTGTTGTGGTGTGCATTTGTTGGGGGCTTATTGTAATGCTAAGGGTGACAAAGACCTCTTTGGCCTTAGCATGTGCACTAAGTCTTCCTTCTCTTCTCTTCTTTTGCTAGATAGTTAGTTTCTAGAGCACTATGGTGTTGGTGTCTATCTGGTATTGGGTCCAGTTGGATCTCGGGTTGTATTGATGTACATTCAGTGATATATATTATCTATCGTTTCGGAAAAATAATCCTTTACATTTGTTAGCTTCTATTTATTGTTGGAAGAGATTTTCGTGCAATAAACATGCTATCCATTGAAATGACTATGACTATATATATTATGGTTAAACAAATCATGGTATATATTTAAGCACGTGAATCTGACAAATGAATATATATTTTTTTTTTGAAAAAAGTATCCAAATTTAAAGAAATAATTGCCATGTTTAAAGCTAGGAAGTAAGTTTTATACAATATCTTTTTCAAATAATAATTACTACTACGAATCCCATGCGATGCACGGGTAAGAAATATTTATTTGTATTTATAAATAAAAAAATATTCATTAATTAATATTTTATAAATTAAGAATATTGAATCAATATGTAATACAATTTATCTATATTTGTTTTTAAAAATGTTATATGAAATTTGAATTGTACAAAATTACATAAAATATGTATATTTAAAATTAGTACACAACACATACAATGCACGTAACTAATAATAATTATATATATTCATTTCAAAATAATGTTATTTTAAAAAGATTTATTCAAAATTTCGATTTGACTACAATGTGATTCAATAAAATAAATGTTTTGGTAAAATTTTATCATATATTTAAAAATCTATGTGAATAATACGTATAATTATGAAATTTATATTGTTTCATTAACTAAAATGAATTATTTTCGTATGAGCTGTCCAAATCAAAAAATTTAAGTAGTTGAATAATTTATTAAACTATAAATAATTGAATAATTCATTTGCATCCAAGTTAATATTAGCATAAGTTATGAATAACGACTTATTTGATCTGTAAATTTAGTACCTAAATTTGGAATACACAAATAAACTTTTTTGTATATTTCATGTATAATATATACATATATATATATATATATATATATATAGGGTCGCGCTCCGGTGAGAACGGTGCCCTAGGAAAGAAATAAGAATAAATCACAACCATTAAATCTGTTAATCCAACAGACAAAAAAAAAAAAAACGAATATTTTAACATTCAATAAGGGCAATATGGACATTTTTCCAACACAATCAACCCACATCCGTCCCACCACAATCAGTCACCACTGTCCCTCCACATCCGTCCATGACCCGTCTCTCTCACTTCTCTCTCTCTCTCTCTCTCTCTCTCTCTCTCTCTCTCTCTCTCTCTCGTTTCTCTCATACACAAATAACACACACCAGCCCGTCGACTCTCTAGCGCCGCCCAACATCGTCGTCCACGGCCGTCAAAACGAGACCATCGCCGCCGCTATCCACCGCCGTCCATAGCCATTTAAACAGTAAATCGATTGACGAAATAT
This sequence comes from Striga hermonthica, assembly GCA_902706635.1. Classification (NCBI taxonomy): domain Eukaryota; kingdom Viridiplantae; phylum Streptophyta; class Magnoliopsida; order Lamiales; family Orobanchaceae; genus Striga; species Striga hermonthica. The sequence goes on along the minus strand of CACSLK010022181.1, from coordinate 1,401,236 downwards.
AGACACCACCGTGGACTCATGGCCGACGCCGCCGTTGCTTGCATCTGGTTCAGCAACCTCTACATCGGCGGCGGCCGCTCATTCCTTCTCCGTCCTCGGGTAGGCCTACTCGATGTCGAGCTGTGAGTACATGAAATTGAACTCGTCGATGGACATGAAGCACTCGTCGGTGACCATCTCCATCCTCCCCAACGTCACCCCCGCCCGTCCCAACGCTGGCGTCTGCCAAAATACTGATTGAGCAGTCCGTTTTGTCCCTAAAGAGGATATAATTAGCTACCAAATTAGAAAACTTAGGGATCAGCGTGGGTGAAAAACTCTGTTGCAGAAATTAAGGATGAGCTAATTTTTTAAAATTAAATTATCTTCAAGGACTTGATTGCAATTTAGTAAATTTTATTATATTTCAATTTGGTTCATATGCCAAATTTATAATTTATGTAAAGTCTAATAAATGCAAATTAATCATAAATAAGATACACAATATATTGTATATATTCATATTAAATATAATTGGGATGCGAGTGCACAATAGTGATATACGAAATGTACATTAATGTCTGATACACTGCACAATAGTGGACGACACAGACTAAACTAAGATTTCGGTTTGAATTTTTATAAATAAAATATTTTTTTTCATATATTTCTTTATACATATATATTAAATATAAATAAATATTTAATATAAATATTATAAAATATCAAAATAGTATTGGACATAAAAATCATATCAATTATTTAAATTACACATTATATTAAAAATATTAAAATACTGAAGACATTTTGGTAAAAAATGGCTTGCAATTCGAGTACACGTTAGTGTTAGTTAGATTGCACATTAGTGACTACATATTACACATTAGTGACTAACAGATTGCACTATAGACTTCGAAACAACTAGAAAAAGTTTTGTGTTCGAAATTTATATTTTGATTCGATTATTTGTTTTTTATTTTTAAATTTTTTTCTTATCTCGGTCCAATGTCAGTTTAATTGTTTTAAATAATCGAACGGTATAATTGTATAAAAAAAGTTATTTTGTTGTATATATTTTTAGGTCTTTACAACAAAAACAATAAATAAAGAATATTAAATAAACATATTAAAAATAATAAATATATATTCATACCATAAATTATAAAATTATTTGAATTTTTTTGGTTAATTCAAATAGCCGATCAAATAAACCTATTATTTAGGGTTTTAGTTTGGTTTGAGCAAAAAAACCATTAAAAATACTACATTTCGAGTGCACATTATTTTTAGATATGTTGCACATTAATAATTGTCAGATTGCACTTTATAGACAAAATCGACTTAACTAAATTTGTTGAAAATGCAAGCATGCACGATAGTGTTACACAAATTGCACAATAATGACTATCATATTGCACAAGTAGTTACCAAAATTGAACAAATTAAAATCTTGATTGGAAATTTTATATTTCAATTCGATTATCCATTTTTCGCTATCAAAATATCATTTATTTCGGGTTAATGTCATCTTTTTTTTTTGTGGGTTTTTAATAAACCAAACTAATTAACTTAACTACATAAAATATTATATATATATATATATATATATTTCTTAAAATAATATTTTTTTGTTCATCCGTAAACAAAATATACGATATTATTATATAACTATATAAAATATCATATTATTATTATTATTATTATTATTATTATTATTATTATTATTATTATTTCAGTACGATTTTATTTTGAGTTCCGATGAAAGTTCGATCAATCTGGTTAACATATTAATATTATGCACTCTAACTATTAATATTCTGTACTTTTACATTTTTTAATAATTACCAATTTAACACATGAACTCAATTGACTTATTTTTCTTAATTTGCAAACAAGTCCCTACAATTTATCTAATTTCCAAACACAATGCCCCAATCTCCAACACACGCAGGCCACAACACCATCACTGCCTTCACTCGAATAGTCCGCCGGTGACCGCTGGAAATGTGTCGATGACCATCAATAGGTCCCAGCCGGACTGAAATCGAACACAAACCTCAAATCGATTCACGAAATATGAATTTAGGTGTTTATAATTGGTGCACAATTTAGGTATTTACAATTCGTGGAGAAGACGAGCGGCAGAGGAAGCAAACTATGCGTGATGGCTATTGCGATGGAGAATTCCGACGACGAGAGTCAGAGGCGGAAGAATCGGCGGAAAAAAGCTTGTTCGACGGCGGCGCTAAATTCCATGGCGGAGGTCGTGACGCCGAGGAGGGGATGAAGTCGACGTGGGCCGACGTTGTTGTGCTGTCGTGGGTTGTGTGGTTCTGCCATCAACCGCCGCCATGAGGTTTTGTGTGCACCGGTGCGGGAGAGATCGACGCCAGCGAGAGAGAGATACAGAGATTAGAGAAAGAGAAACGGTGAGGGAGAGGGATGGATTGTCCAATATTGGTGTGGGGCCCATTTGTCATGTGTGATAAATGAGTAATGTCTATATTGCCCTTAATTATTGGTCAAATGTGTACATTTGACCACAATTTATGTTAATTTACTATATTACCATTAATGATTGACCATATTTTGACTTCATCTTACCCATTGATATGGTGTATCCAATGCACCAGATTTATTCTTATTTCTTTCCTATAGCACCATTCTCATTTGATCCTAACTCTCTCTCTCTCTCTCTCTCTCTCTCTCTCTCTCTCTCTATATATATATATATATATATATATATATATAACTCGCATTTTTTTAGATTTGTTGTCAGTTACCTTATTGTTCAAAATTATCAACTAATCTGTAGAATTAAATTATTAATTTTAAATTTTATTAACCAATGTTTGTTCAAAGATGATTATAATTTTCTAGAGGGATATATCAATTTGTCGAATTATCATCAATATATTATGACAAATTATTATGCGAATATGCTAAACTTTAAGAATAACATCACCTTGATTTTATAAGAATGTGGTTCATCCACATTTTATTTTACATTCTAATCAACCAATTGAAAGATGAGAGAGAAATATTATTACCATTTCAAAATATCTAATTATTATTATTATTTCTTTTTTGTTTCTTATTTATATTTTTTTTATTTTTGTCAATTGACAATATTATGTTTGATCAGATTGTGCACGCAGATAATTTTTTAGATTTAACGTTGTGAACTTAAGAAATATCTTATGTGGTTCACAATCCATATAAACAATTGACATTGTCAACATTTATGTGATAACAACATTGTGATAACAATATTTATGCATTGTAAATGCTCTTATCTTGTTTTAAATAATTTCAAATATACTTCTATCCATTCCAAATAAAATTCATACTATTTAAATTCGACCATTTCGTACCAAAAATAAATCACCCACTTTATACCACAAAATCGGACATTTATTATTAACAACACATTTTCTATGAAAAGATAAAAATGGCTATCATATACTTAAAATAAAGTCATCAACTTTATACCAAAATTGGATTTATTAGTTTTGTCAACTTTATACCATAAATTAATTAAGTAATTTCTAAAAGTCATTTCTACATTTTGTCCATAATATTTTTAAGCGGCACATAAATGTTATTTATATTTTTGTATTTGGTTGTCTACGAAGAAAAAGATAATCTTGCAACTCTACTATGTCAATAAAACTATGTATGGAAAATAACATAAGTATTAATTTATTGTGTTTTACTCAATACAGGAAATATAATATAGATATAAAGATTAACGATTAATTCTCTATAATTTCTAAATCAAGTCTATATATATTTAAACTAAGGATTTCGAAAGTTTCTCTAATACCCCCATTTGTTTCCATAAAACTAAATCATCCTAAATTTAAGTTCAACTAATAAAGAAATAACAGTAAATATTTGACTAAAAAGATTATGTACATTAATTATATTGACTTTATTAATTTACTATTTTTAGGCAATAACTATTAAAATTGGTGGGAAAGTGTTTCAAAAAGTGAATTATGTTAATTTTTATCATATATTAATAGATTTTGAATTTCAATTCGAATTTTCAATGTGGCTGCCTTTTTTCTAAAAAAAAATACTAATAATAGTAAAATCCAAAATTTTGAACGCAAAATGACATACTATTTTTGTGACATACTTTTTTTGTATTCTTTCTTATCTTTATTATATAGTAATAGATTTCAAAAAATGTTACCACACATTTTCCTATTTTTGTTTTTTTATTAAATATTATTTACATAAGATATACATTGGTTAATTTTAAATTGAATCTAAAATTCAATACCTCACACTTTTCGAAAAATGTAACCACACATTTTTTTTTTCTTATTAAGTTTTATTTACATAAGATATACATTAGTAGTTAATTTTAAATTGAATCTAAAATTCAACTCCTCTTGTTTTCGAATTTGAGTTTTTAAATAGGAAAATGTGTTTCCATTTTTTAGAAGTTAAGAATATGTTGGATTCTTTTTATAACTAATCATATACGTATTCAAAATTTGAACACAAACAAAAGTTTTTGAATTTTCGGCTAACAAAATCACCAGCCCAGAATTTATTTATTTCGAAAAATGTTACCACACAATTTTTTTTATTTTTGTCTTTTTTATTATATTTGTTTAATATATACTAGTGCGTATCCCGTGCGATGCACGGGTAAACCATATTAAATAATAATTATAAATAGTCATCGAGTTCGAGCCACCCAATAAAAGAAGTGGGGAACCACTATTTATCCTCTATTAAAAGAGCAAGAAAAAATATTATAAATTAAATATGAGAGTAAATGATATTAAATAGTAGTTATAAATCAACGATGTGGGGTTAACATGTCATATAATTTACTGTATATCAGTTTGTTATAAACTATATAAAATTAGTTTGTTCAAGAGAATATAAAATTTGTATATTTAAACATATAAAAACTCCTAAAATATTATATTAACATATGTAAAATTATCTAAAATTTTCTATATTATTAAAATATGTGAAGTCACTTACATATTTTCTAAACTATTTTGTAAATGAAATATTTAAAAACATTAAAATTTACATTTGTATGAAAGATGTTTTTTGAATATGACATGATAAAATATTATAAGCCTAAATAAATACATTATAAAGTATTTGAAAGAAAATTTACCTAGTATATATAAATAAATATGGGTAAAATACTTTTTCCCATCCGAGCTATCACGATTTTGGCGCATCATCATATAAACTATTTTTTTTAACAAACCACCATATGAACTATACGGGTTTTGTCAATATGCCCCATAAACCAGATATAAAAGTGGTTTAGGAGGCACATTGATAAACCCGTGATAGTTCATATGGTGGTTTGTAAAAGTAATTAGAGGGCATATATGGTGACCAAACAGCTTTTTCAGTCAAAACCACTTTTATATCTGGTTTAGGGGGCATATTGACAAACCCGTATAGTTCATATGGTGGTTTGTAAAAAAAATAGTTTATATGGTGATGCGCCAAAATTGTGATAGTTCGGATGGGAAAAAGTATTTTACCCAATAAATATTAACATGATATTGAAAATTATGACGACACTACCGTACCTAAAAATTTGAGTATTAATGATTTTAAAATTATTATTATTATTCTTTTGAGTAATTTGAGTACAAAAAATTTCAAAATCATTATTATTATTCTTTTAATTAATTTGAGTACAAAAGTTTCAAAATTATTATTATTTTTTAGTTATAGTGAAAATTATTATTATTATTTTAAGTAATTTGAGTACAGAAGATTTTAAAATTACTATTATTTTTTAGTTATTGTAAAAAGAAACTTTGTAGGCATAAATTTCACTTTATATAGATTTATCAATTTTACAAATACAATGACATTTATTTTATATTGAATGGAGACTAAGACAATTTTGAAAAAAAAAAATCTGTCTATTTTCAAAATTATCCTCTTGATTTTTGAAACAATGCATTTGTGATTTAGACTTAATTATTGTAAAATTTTGGAACTTATGGAAAAAATTAATAAGATGAATTTCAATTGATTTGAATTTCTTTAACCATTTTGAATTTTGTACAGGTTTTTTTTTTCAAACGATACAATCCACTCCATTAAAAAGACCCAAAAAATGGGCAATGTTTACACGGGAAAAACCCCAATCCGAAAGAATTGGGAGGACAAGCCATAGGCTAGCCTAAACAGAACTACACATCAACCAGAACAATACTAATACCTTCCAAAGAACTAGAACCCAAAGCCAAGAGCAAACCAGAAGGAATATTACAGCAAAACTATAAGCACTACTCACTAAAGCAATACAACACAGAGCAAAGTACATACAAGATTTACAGCCCACTGACACTGGACCTAGGCTAAAACCTTGGCATATTTCACTCCTTGCTGTTGCTGTTTTTGAACTCAAACCAGTCACTATGAGCAGCTTTGATGATCCAGTCCTCAGGTTGCCATTGCCTCTCAAACACCCACAAGTTTCGAGCTCTCCAAAGCCACCACAAGATATATGTGGATAGCTGGATTCTGTCCTCAGATGTTTCATCTTGCTTCATTGAGCTAAGCCACCACCACCATTGCTTGAATGTCATCTGCTCTTCCTGCACTCTATTCCATTGAACCTGGGCTATCTGCCATACTCTTTTAGCTTTCCTGCAAAAGAAGAAAGTATTCTCTGTTGATTCTGGCTCCTCCGCACAAACTCCACAGATAACATCCACTCTCATTCCCCTTTTCTGCAGATAGGTGTTCACAGGAAGAATGTTGGAGAAAGCTTGCCAGATCATATGTTTCACTTTCCCCATCACCTTAAGGTTCCAGCATCTCCTTCTAGCTGTTAAATTACCCCCTGCTGACACACTACTTTCAGCCACTTCCTTCAACCTCAACTTCCTAGCCAACAGTTTAGTATAAGTCTGTTTAACTGAGAACCTTCCTTTTACAAGCAAATCGCATTGCCAAGTATCAGCAAACCTAGGATTCAAAGAGTTAATCTGAAGAATATGGTCAGCTGCCTCAGGTGTAAATAAAGATTTAACTAGATTACAATCCCAATACTTACCTCTAGCCATTAACAAGTCTTTCACTCTAAAGATCCCCCCATCAATACCAACTCTGAGCTCAGGCTTCCCACATTTAATCCCTGGTACCCAGTTAACTTCATTGAGCCTAGTTTGAAGTCCACTCCTTATAGTGAGTTTAACAAACTGCTGCAAATCAGGAAGGAAGGAGGCCGAAGATGACCACAGCCAGGATGCACCTCCATTATTCTGCCACTCAAAAATAGAGCACTCTTTGAAATACTTATGCTTTAAGATTCTGCTCATCAACAGATCAGGCTTCTCAATAACTCTCCACAATTGCTTCATGATCAGAGCCTTGTTGAACAATTTTAGGTCTTTGAATCCCAGACCCCCCTAAGATTTGGGAATAGCAAGATTATCCCAAGAAAGCCAATGCATCCCCTTGTCTCTGTTATCTCCCTTCTACCACCAGAATCTAGACATTAACCTGCACACCTCCTTGCACACAGTAACAGGAATGACAAAACATGACATGACAAACACAGGAAAAGCACTCAAGACATGTTTCACCAAAACCTCCTTACCAGCAGTAGAAAGGAAGTGGTTCTTCCAACTGCAGGTTCTCTCCCTAACAACCTCAACCACAAATTATAAAGTTTCAATTTTAGAAGCTCCAATACCCAAAGGTAGCCCAAGATATCTGGAGGATCTCTTGATCTGTACCCCATCTAATATAGCAGAAAGTCTGGCACTCAGAGAAGCAGAACCATTTTTGCTCAGAAAAAGAGAGGATTTGTGCATATTCACTTTTTGACCAGTGAACAACTAGTATTTATGAAGAATCTCCAATAACATGCCTGCATGAACATCATCAGCCTTACAGAAAACCAAGGCATCATCTGCAAATATAAGGTGAGAAACCATAGGTCCATCTACAAATAGAAGGTGAGAAACCAAGGCAACAACTGGTATTTATCAATTTCATGCAGATTGAAACAAAAAAATGGAAATTCATTATGATTTTGTAAATATCCAATAGGTTTGTTAATTTTAAAGTGGCACAAAATCCATACAAGACTACAACCTAATCAAGACATAAGAAACCACCATAATACTGCAACAACTAAAGCATAAAATCACTAGGAAACAGAAACCAGAAATATACAAGCTAGAAACAGTAAAACCAAAGATAGACCACTGCAGAAAGCCTAGGACATCTTCAGTCAATCTCCAATGAAAACTGGAGTCAGAATTTGCAAAGTCCAGCCAATCTCTCATAACTGTCTTCACAATCCACACCTCTGGTTGCATTTCACCCTAAAAAACCCATATGTTCCTAGCTTTCCAGAGCCACCATAATATATAAGTGGAGAGTTGGATTCTATCTTCAGATATGTCTTTGCAACTCATTGAACTGATCCACCACCACCACTGCTTGAAGCTCAGCTGCTCTTGGATGATTCTGTTCCATTGCACAGGGGCAATTTTCCACACTTTAACTGCTCTGTCACATTGAAACAATACATGTTCCTGGGTCTCTGTAGCCTCACCACACACTTTCCACTGGATATCAATGTCTAGACACCTGGATTTCAGGTTCACATTTACATGCAAGATGTTAGTAAAGCACTGCCATATAAAATGCTTTACCTTACTTAGAACCTTCAGGTTCCAGCATCTTAGTCTGGCTTTTTTGTTATCCCCAGCCAAAGAACTACATTCAGCCACATCAGAGGAACACTCATTGCCAACAAATAGAAAATTATAAGTTCTTTTAACAGAGAACTTCTCTTTATCAACAAAAGGACACTTCCATAGATCAACCAATTCTGGGTTCAAAGTATGGATTTTCAATATTCTAGAGGCATCAGCTTCATTGAACAGAGCTTTAACAAGATTTTCATCCCAGCTACAACCACCTGCAATCAACAAGTCGTTCACCCAGAACATATGCCCATCAATTTAAATATAAGAGAGGGTTTACCACCAACAACACGTAGGACCCAATTGTAGTCAGACAACTTTGTGCCAACACCATTTCTGACTATAATATTTAAGTGATCTTTGAGCACAGGAATAACTGAGGCCCATGACTTCCACAACCATGAATAACCATTAGAAGACTTCCAGTCAAAAATACTAAAATCAGGGAAGTACCTGCTTTTCAAAACTTTGCTGACCAGAGACTCAAGTTGATCAATGAGTCTCCAAAGCTGTTTCAGAATTAGAGGTCTGTTCAAGGTTTTAATATCCAAGAAACCCAGTCTCCCATCAGCTTTTGTCCTAGCTATTTTATCCCAGGATTTCCAGTGAAGGCAGTGATCTTGGGAACTCCCTTTATTCCACCAGAATTTGGCCATTAGCCTGCAAATATTCTTACACAATCCAACATGGATCAGAAAGAAAGACATAACAAAAATTGGCCGAGCCTGCAGCACAAATTTGATCAATATTTCTTTCCCATCAGTTGATAGAAAATTATTTTTCCAACTCTCTATTCTGACCCTCACTAATTCCTCAACAAAGGAGAAAGCATCCATTTTTGAAGCACCAATTCCCAAAGGGAGTCCATGATATCTAAAAGACCTTTTCACCACAACACCCATCAATATAGAACAAATGCTTTTTTTTTTGGTTTATATATATATATATATACCAAAAATAATTGAAAGAATCAATATAAATATGGATTCTTTCCAAAAATTTAAAAGGCGTTGTATTGAGATAATAATGGACATTTAGTTAAAACCTTTTTAATTATGCTATTTTTAGTATGTAATTAATGATTTTAGCGCGAAATTATTTCTAAATTTGTAAAAAGATTATTCTTTTTATATAATGATAGATATATACTAAACATATTTGATATATTAATATTGTTTATATATATTGTTTATATATATATATAAAGAAAATATATATATATATATATAAAACAAATTTAATATATATGATTCTATTTTGTTTACATATTTAAAAAACGAAAATCTAACTTCAAAACACGATGGGCGATAAATATATGTTATCCACATCAAATAATGGTGCCGTGTTCGAAAACAAGTCTTTCTGGAGACGTTGCTTACATTTTTCATATTTGTCCCTATTTACCTTTATTTTCTTCCACTTTCTTAAAAGTGTACCAACCAAATTTTGAATTCCGAATTAAAATCGGATTGTAATGTGAACCGCAAAAATTTGAAATCTAATCATGTTGTAGATAAGGGAAATCTACGGCAAAAAAGGGAAATCAAACCGAAAAAAATTGAAATCAAATCATGTTGTAGATATTATATTCATTAAATAAGAATTGCATGGCACAAAAAAATGGAAATGCATGGTAGAGTTCTAAATGTATGGCACAAAATAAGGAAATGCATGGCAGAGTATTTTTCAAAAAAATTCAATCGAAAGAATTTTGAATTGTAATATCAACCCGCCTAAATTTTATAAGCGGGATATAATGAAAACAATTCAAAAAAATTCCAAAAAAGATAGTTTTTGAAAAAAAAAAGGGAAAAATTCTTACTAATTATGTGTTTTTTCTTGAGTGTTTTATCTCTCCCTTACATATAAGCAAAAATGTAAGGGATTGTGGCGCTGACACGTGTCGCTTGTTGCAAATATGAATGCCCTTCAATTTCATCTCTTTTTACCGTGGTGCCACTGCTTTTATTGTCAAATGACTGGGTTTCCCTTGGAAGATAGCTGCACTGCAAGCACCGGAAAAACGGGTGAGATGGTGGTCGTACGGCGCAATTCTGTGGGCCTTCTCGCTACTGTTTGAGAGATTTTTTAAAC
>CACSLK010022181.1:1272822-1291755 GCA_902706635.1 Striga hermonthica | reverse complement strand
GTTGGTAAATTAGTTATTTGATGTGTCTGAAATTTATATTGAAACATCATCATTTTATAAAAGCACTCAAAGTACTATCTATTTTGGAGGATCAAAGTGCCAATAACCTTAATATAAGTGATGAATTGTGAGCTATTGATGAGGTTGTGCCTTACATATGAGATTATATAAATTAATATGTTAAGCAAAATAATTATTATGGCATTGTTGATATTATATAAATACTCTAGTTTATATATATATATATATACATATATATATATCTTTGCTTAAGGCACTATTTTTGTATTTGGCCCAGGCCAAAAAATATTCAGGACCGGCTCTGATAAAAGAGCACAAAATCTCGCCTCTCATCCCTATTTCACGTGAGAAAGGAAAGAAAAAAAAGAAAAAAAAAAGAGAGAAAATATTGTCTTGATCACCATGTAAAAAGAAGCTTTTTCCTACCAATATAAAGACTCCTTTTACTCTTCCAAATCCCCTAAACCTAGCACTATATAAAATATTCCCTTACCATCAGAATTATTTTCCAGTGCAAAATATTTTTTTCTCGAGCCTTCAAACCCCACGCGACCTCACGGTCGAGCTCCCACCACGCACGCCACCACAGCCGCCAGCTCTTCCACGCGCAAAGCCTGGCCGCTGCGAGACGCTAATCCCGCATGCATCCACACCCGATGTCCAGCCACGTGAAACATCCCAGCAGCCAGGTCTGCCCGCGCATCGACTCCAGCAGCCGAAACCCGAAACGCGCGCAGCCCACGCGAGAATACGAAACCCGAGCCAAGCTTTTCACGAGCTGTTTACCTTTACTCTTTTTCCTCAGCACGATAAACCAAATTTTTTAATTATCTTGGGATAGGATTTATTTTTCCATAATAATGATCAAAGATAATTTATTATTAATCAAGATTAAAGGAGATTTAACGAAGATTTAACAAGGTTTGTGAAAATTCCACGCTTGAACTTGGATCAATGATTTTCAAAAGAGATTTTATAGAAGTGTTTAAAGTCTGGAAGATTGAATAATTATACTTTCTTAAGAGTTAGGATAATTGAGAATTCTAGATAAAGAGCATGAGGTGGAGATCATATATTGATAAGAGAAGGAGATTCGATGATTTGTGCATGTTCTTATAATATATGTTCATGTTTATGTGATTGAGAGTGAGTGCTAGGAATTTATGAGATATTAATCATGTTTTAAGATGTGAAAAGCATGTTTAGAAGTTCGTTTTAAGTTGCATTAGTCGGGATGTAAATTGTGGAGGGTTCGCCATGATAAACGTGTATTTTCGCTAGTTTTTGTCTCTCTTCTCTTGTGTTGTTTTGACCTTCAAGATCATGTTTCTTGATGTTGCACTCTGCCTATGATTTGTAGTTCATTTAGTCGGCTTTCTGTGAGTTCAAGAATATTGCAAAAACCATTTGTATTTTGGGAGATGATAGTTTTGAAATCAGTATGCAAGTAGTTTTCTTAAGAATCCGGCAGCAAGCATTTATGTTTGGTCTGTTTTATATGATCTAACGTGCTCAAATGAACTTGTGGTCTTCATGAAAATTATAGGGATGTCTCTTAGATTTCTATATGTATAAGAATCATGCTCAGATGAGGTATGTACCAAACATTATACTTGTTTGACTGAAGTTGTAGATGAGTTGTGTTCCAAATTTTTTATTGCCATTATTTCTGAATGTCTGTCGTTTTATCCCCGGTTAAATGTCCTTATCTGTAATTGAGGTCTTCAGTTGTAGTTATGTCTCTTACCTCTCTGTAGGTTCAGAATCATTCAAATATATGTTTTGAGTAAAACGTTATATTCTGTTTGGTGGAACAATGCATGAAATAGTTTCGGTTTTCTGACAACATCTAGTTTTTGGATGATAGTCGATGTTTCACCTTTTAAATGAATTTATCAGCTTCTGTGATCTAAATAAACATTGTATCCGCATGTCTTAGAGTCATTTTGAGACTTAAATCATGTTAATATAAGTAATATACTAAAGGTTGTGCGTGTTTTAAAAACACTGGGCATGATAGATTTTATCGAGATCTGAGTATAATTGCATAATCGAATTTCATCTCTAATGCGCATGCTTATGTGACATGAATGATCCATGTAGGAATGTATGAGTTAGGATTGAACCTTAGATGATTAAAGTTAGTGTTCTTAAGCAAGCTAAGAGTTCAAGGAGTCCCAAGATTTTAAACGAGTATGTTTTCAAAAGAGGTTTAAGAGAGGCAAGAAGGATATCAATTGATTTCCTTTCCAGTAATTTAGATAGTCGAAGAGTCGAGCCTCAATTTTTCTAGAGCATTCTTCTTAGACCAAGTCAAACTGCACTATGAGGTGGATAAATTTGTATACTTTGTTTACATTCTTTATAATTGCTTATACTATGATTGAGATATGTTGCATGTTTAATTATGTACTAGGTTTTCAACATTTAGGTACCACCTTTATTGGAATGGAATTTGGTAATACAAAACTTCCCGACCGGCTGGAACATGAATAATCGCCTTCCTTCTCGCCGGTTGAACATCGTGCACCTACAAAGAACTCCCACACCGGAGGGGTTTTCCAGTGAAGAGCCTCCGAAGCTTAAGTCAGTGTATGTTCAATCAATTCTCAAGAGTAAGCCATAGAAAGATCGTGTCGAAGGAAAAAGGCTCACCCCCTTTATACAGGGGCGAGATACCTGACCTAGGGCTACCCAGATTTGATGAGCTGTCTGCCCTTACTGCCCGTCCGTACACACCATACGCGTGTGTCAGAGGTAGCCGTCGCCACTATCGCCTGCACCAATCCCCTTTGGACACGTGTCCTCCTGCACATGGGGTAGGCTGTCAGGTGGTTATCACTATCAACCACTGCCTTCTCGACACGTGTCCCCCTGCACATAGGGTAAATATTCTCCTGGAATTCAGCTAGAGGCTCTTTCACGTGCATGTACCTAGGCCGATCAGCGTGGTGTTAAGTCCTCGAAGTGGTCGACCTATCGAGGCCGACTGAACTGCTCGATCATTCACCTGGTCGAAGAATCGGTTGGTCGACAACCTTGTTGGTCGACTGGTTAACTGCTCGGTTTCTTTAATTTCCTCATAATACAACCTCCTCGACCGGTCAATAGACCGGTTTAGCCTTGCGGGTATAATATCCTATATCATCTAGTCCCCCCACTCTGGCCGAGTCTGAATGACTCGATCTAAGAGTGAATTTGTGCCTATCGACATCCTGGACAACATGGTATCCGATATCGACCATCTGATGGATTTCCCGCTCATTTTCTTTCAAATAATACCTCATTAATTGTCGGAGGTAGGGTTACCTGTCACATGTCCTTTCTGTCGTGCCTACTTTCTTGCCACGCGTCGCGTCTGCCGTCTGTCAGTTACTTCAATGATAGCATCTCCTCGCATAACGCGCCCACTTTGGGTGCCGTTCTAATTAATGCTTCCCACCGCTAGATCTGGTTTTAATCCAACGGTCTTGCTCTTCCAACCCTTTAACTCTCCAAGTATAAATTCGGTACTTAGCGAATTTTCTCAGTTTTTCCACCTTTGCAATTTCGAACTCCCCTATGCTCAAACACCCCCTTTGCGAGAACCCTAATATTTTTGGCGCTTTCTCCTGCGATCCTAACGTTCTTCCACATCTCTCATCTGTGATCATGAGTAAGTTGCTCCTCATCTGATTTTATACTTCCTGTGTCTAGGATTCTGCGCTTTGAATTTCTTGAATTGGGTGTTTGAAGTGTACTTATTGAGTATTTTGAATTTGTATGTTGAGTGTCGGTGTTCGCTTGTCAATCACCTGTGAATTTCGCCCTTCCCCTTTGAAAACTTTCTGAAACTCCTGCTCTATTTTTCTAATTTCTCGAAAATATTCCCCTTCGTAAAACCCTAATTTTCTGAAGCTTCACCTTCCTCGAAAGTTTTTTGATTTCGTTTTTGTTGTTTTTCTTTTTTCTTTTTTCAGATCCTGCACCTCCATCTTCTTCTTCGACCCCTTCCTCTGATTCAGTTCGAATTTTTCCCTCTGCACTTGAGGTCGTTCCACTTTCAATCCTTCGTCCCGGCGAGACTGTCCCTACCATCGTTTTTACTGCTCGTGTCACTTCTTCCAACTCAAGGGATACTATAGATAATATCCCCCTCCGCAGTCGTCGACCTGCCCTCGGTGTTTAGACGAGCCCGAGGAAGACGAGATCATTTCTCCTAAAAAACAAGCTAGGTTTTATTGACTGTACAGTTTCTGCCTCTAACCCTAATCAGAACCCTACTTTGTCTCTTTCTTGTTCGTGCGAACAATCTAGTATTATCGTGGCTTTTAAACTTTGTGAATAAAGACATTCCTTACTCGCTGTTATTTTTCTCTGTTGCCCAAGATGTTTGGGAAGAAATTTGATCTCGATACTCATTATCTAGTGATCCTAGAGTTTTTCAATTAGAAAAGTCCCTCAGCAATATTTACCAGGCTCATATGAACATCACCCAACATTACAATGCTTTTAAAACCTCCCAATCTTTAAATGTGTTTCTGGTGCTCTCAACAACTGCTCTTGTAGTATTTTTTTATCAATGACCACTGTCCAACAAAATGACTCTGTCATGAAGTTCTCAATAGGCTTGAGTGATTCATATACATCACTCAGAAGCCATTTTCTTCTATCCAACCATTAATTTTCCTTGACCATTGTCTACTCTCTACTACTCCAAGAGGAGAGCCAAAGAAACTTGTCCAATAGCTCCAAACAAATTGAACCCCTTGCTATGATAGCCAAATCATCCAATCAGTCCACCAATTTTCACAATAAACCCAAAAACCATTTTCCAAAGGACAAGAACAGACCTAAATGTACACACCGTGGTCAACTAGGTCATACTGTTGAGAGGTGCTTTCAAATAATTGATTATCCTGCCAACTGGATTGGACCAAAGGGTCCAAGGACTAATAATTCTTCGTACATGTTGCTTTCTCTGAATCCCATACATCAGATACTGTAACTCATATGGAAGATACAAACAGTTTGTTTAATGAGTTTCTAGGCTTCAAGAAGTCACAAGAATTTAAACAACACTGTTCAACTCTTGTGGTTGCTTCAGCTTTTTATGAGTCGTTAGGTATTTCTAATTCTATATCATGAATGGCATCTAGGTATTATCTAAGCATACTTGGATACTTGATACATGTGCTACTGACCACATGATTTGTTCTTATAACTTATTCAAACTCTATTAAAACTGCCAATATTCAAATTGATTTTCCCAATGGAAAGCATACAACTGTACATAACATTAACCGCATAAATTTAACATTTTCTTTGACATTACACGATGCATTACTTGTTCCTTCATTCACATTCAAATTGATTTTGGTTTCAAAGTTAGCTGCCACCAATAATTGTGTAGTTACGTTTTTGTCCACTTCTTGCATATTACAGGATCTGACAAACCACAAAATGATTGGTTTTGCTGATCTTAAGGATGGCTTATATCATCTGAAACTTGATTCTCCATCTAATGTTCTAGTCAATAATTCTACTGCTTTACCCACAAATGTACTACATGTCTCATCTCTGCATGTTGAATTTACACGACAAGGAAACATAATTATCTTCGTTGAACTGCTCAACCACGATCAGTGCTCCTGAATTGTCACTAGCGTGTAGGAAATAGGGAGACATTGGGTCATCAGATGGATTTTAAACACTCGCCATGTGATAGAACAGAGAAAATCAGAGAAACAGTAAACAGTCGAGTAGATCGATCAAACAGAAGATGCGATCGAGTAGATCGAACAGTGAATGCAAACGATCGAGTAAATCGATGAAATCCAAATGGGATTTTTAGAGAAATCAAGATTGTGTAAAAAAAAAAACATAAAGGCAGTGGAAAAATGGATCGTGAAATCCGACGACTGATACCATGTTACAGTACATATCTAATATCATTGAGAGAAAAGAAAGAAGAGCAGCGGAGATGATGAAGTAAAGAAACATGAAAACTGAAAAGTGACTTTTAGGGTTTGTTAGTTTCCCTTTCATACTGTTTGATTACAATTAAAGTTGCTATTGCAACTTATGACTAAGAAGTGCTAAAATATAAAAGACAACTTATACTTAATATATATTTCTATATGTTATTACTTATTCCTTTTAATTTGGAAAAGTTGAACAGAAGCTATTAAAATGATCTATGTGCTTATGTTACGAACGAAATGTCTTTTGAACTGTAGAAGATTGACTATACATGTGTAAATCTCCCCGAGCTTTAGCTGGGTAGAAATTTTTCGGAGCATGTACACGCACATATATTAGTACCCCACCAGTGTGTTAAAACTACAGATGTTACACGGGCTAGCACTTGCGGTTTCGGGCTAAACGACCCGAGCCTAAAAAACCCAGATTTAACAAGGGGAAATTTTCATCAATCCTACAAAATTCTAAAAATATTGCAAAAAAACAAGCCATAAACAAATAACTAGTGTGTATCCCGTGCGATGCACGAACGAACTTTTCACTTAAAACCTTTTCTAAATCTTTAGATTATACATAGTTATTTATGTTTAACATCTCATTATTGCAAGGAAAGAAATACCATATATGAAATTTTTTTATTATATTTGAATATAATGAGTGTCCCCAACCAAACCAATAACATCCAACATATGATATATGATACAATTAATTATATGATCGTCATACTTTTTGAGTATATATATATATATATATATATATTATAAACATGATTTTAAGATCCACATTTAAATTTGTATTTGGATATGAGATGAAAAATGAATGTGTACAAAAAAAATCTGCATATTTACCATCCTACCGCTAGGCGATAGCGTTTATTTATGCAAAAAATTAATTCTTAACCTCCCTGGCTTATAAAAATTAATTTGTACTTATTGAGTTAATAAATTATAGTAATTGGCATATTTACCAATTTAATTAAAAATTTAGACTTAGAATTAATTTTTGAATTAACCTTTTGTACATCAATTTTCACCAATTTATATGTGTTCTTACAAGTGGAACTAAAGACCTAATATCAGG
Source organism: Striga hermonthica (assembly GCA_902706635.1). Classification (NCBI taxonomy): domain Eukaryota; kingdom Viridiplantae; phylum Streptophyta; class Magnoliopsida; order Lamiales; family Orobanchaceae; genus Striga; species Striga hermonthica. The sequence goes on along the minus strand of CACSLK010022181.1, from coordinate 1,284,693 downwards.
TACTACAACAATAAAAAACATGTACTATCTTACTCTAAGTCTGGTACTACTTTTTGTAGATGTTGACAAAATTTGAAACAACCTATTTTCGTTCACAAAAGTAGATAAAAAGCGATCAAAAAGAGGTACAACGTAGAAAAAGATTCGGTACTATTTTGTCTAAAACAGGTACGATTTTAAGAATCGTGATTTCTCTAATCCTTTATGTCTACCGTGACACGTGGATCGTTCACGCATGATTGGATGAAAAATAGTGAAAATTAAGACATATAGGTAGAATTGAAAGTAGTCATGTATGATGATTTTATGAGATGAATGAAATGAAGTGTATTAGTAGTGTTTTCTCATTAGTGTGTAGAGTTCATGACCAATTTGTGATTAAAGTAAATTAAGAATATTTTGAATCTCGTAGAAACTAATTGAGAGTGATCATGGGTCACTTAAACATCATTTAAGACCGAAATTCGGTGTTTTTATGTGTTCTTCATAAGTGGTACTAAAGACCTAATATCAGGAACTACAACAATACAAAACAAGTACTATGTTACTCTAAGATTGGTACTACCTTCTTTAAATGTTAACCAAAATTGAAACAATCCATTTTCATTCACAAAAGTAGGTACTAATCGATCAAAAAGAGGCACCACGTAGAAAATGCGGTACTATTTTGTTTAAAACATGTAATATTTTAAGAATAGTAATTTCTCTAATCCTCCATTTTTACCATGACACGTGGATCGTTCACGCATGATTTGGATGAAAAATAGTGGAAGTAAAAACATATAAGTAAAATTTGGAGTAGTCATGTATGATGATTCTATGAGATGAGGTGTGTCATTTAATGAAATGAAGTGTATTAGTAGTGTTTTCTCATTCGTGTGTCGAGTTCATGACCAATTTGCGATTAAACTCAATTAAAAACAATTTAACTCTCATATAAACTAATGTGAGAGTAATCATGGGTTATATAAATATCATTTGAGACCGAAATTCGGTGTTTCTAGGTGTTCGTTACAAGTGGTATTGATGACCCAATATCGGGTACTAACACAATACAAGACTGGTACTATCTTACTCTATGTCTAGTACCACCTTTTGTATTTGTTGACCAAAATTGAAACAATCCATTTTCCTTCACAAAAGTAGTTACTAATTGATCAAAAAGAGGTACCACGTGAAAGAAAAACTGGTACTATTTTGGCTAAAATAGGTACTACTTTAAGAATCGTTTTTTTTATCCTTCATGTTTGGATGAAAAATAGTAGAATTTAAAACATATAGGTAGAATTTGGAGTAGTCATGTATAATGATTCTATGAGATGAAGTGTCTCATTCAATGAAATGAAGTGTATTAGTAGAGTTTTCTCATTAGTGTGTCGACTTCATGACCAATTTGTGATTAAACTCAGTTAAAAACGTTTTAAATCTCATATAAACTAATGTGAGAGTGATCATTGGTCATATAAACATAATTTGAGACTGAAATTTGGTGTTTTTAGGTGTTCGTTACAAGTGGTATTGATTACCCAATATCCGGTACAAACACAATGCAAAACTGGTACTATCTTACTCTAGCTATATGTTACTACATTTTGTATATGTTGACAAAAATTGAAACAATCTATTTCCATTCACAAAAGTTGGTACCAATCGATCAAAACGAGGTACCACGTAGAAGAAAAAGTGGTACTATTTTGGCTAAAACATGTACTATTTCAAGAAATGTGTGTGTGTGTGTGTGTTTTTTTTAATCTTTCATGTATACCTTTTCACGTTGATCGTTAACGTATGATTTGGATGAAAAATAGTGAAAGTTAAAACATATAGGTAGAATTTGGAGTAGTCATGTATAATGATTTTATGAGATGAACTGTCTCATTTAATAAAAGAAGTGTATTAGTAGTGTTTTCACATTAGTGTGTCGAGTTCATGACCAATTTGCGATTAAACTCAGTTAAAAACATTTTATATCTCATATAAACTATGTGAGAGTGATCATGGGTCATATAAACATCATTTGAGACAAATATTAGATGTTTTTATGTGCTCGTTACAAGTGGTACTTATGAACCAATATCCGGTACTAACACAATACAAAATTGGTACTATCTTACACTAAAACTGGTAATACTTTTTATAAATGTTGACCAAAATTGAAACAGTCCATTTTTGTTCAGAAAGTAGGTACTAATCGATTAAAAAGAGGTACCACATAGGAGAAAATGTGGTACTATTATGGTAAAACAAGTACTATTTTAAGAATCGTGTTTTTTTAATCTTTCATGTCTGCGTTTTCAGGTGGATCGTTAACGCGTGATTTCGATAAAAAATAGTGGGAAGTTAAATCATATAGGTAGAATTTGGAGTACTCATGTGTAATGATTCTATGATATGAAGTGTCTCATTCAATGAAATGAAGTGTATTAGTAGTGTTTTCTCATTAGTGTGTCGAGTTCAGGACTAATTTGCGATTAAACTCAGTTAGAAGCATTTTAAATCTCATATAAACTAATGTGAGATTGATCATGGGTCATATAAGTATCATTTGAGACCAAAATTCGGTGCTTTTATACGTTAGTTACAAGTGGTACTGAACAACCATTATTAAGTATTAAAATAACATAAAACTGGTACTAATGTGAAGAAAATAGGTACTACTATGAATAGAAACTAGTATCAGTTTAAAAAACACTTCTTCTTTAAGTGAGTTTGCACTACTGGAAAATTAGTTCTTTTACACCAAACATCTCGTACTAATATTAAGAAAACAAGTATTATTAGGAATCAAATCAAAAAAATCCAAAACATCATCCATTAAACAACTTTGTCCACAAACCATCATCCACAAAATTACACTCATCTATCAAACAATCAAACTATCAGACTACTTGTCCACAAATTATGGTTCTTCAAGAATTTTACTATTAAAAAACTTGAGGAAAGGTTAGTGAAGAATTTAAAGGAAAACCATACTCCTATTTGATTCCTTTTAACTCTTGGATGGTGCCCTATGTAGATCCTTTAACTAGTGTTGCAGGCTTAGCCAATAAAAAGATACGATCCAGATAATCCAGAACAGGATCTTGGCCCAGCCTGCTCCATGGAACCTGGTAAGAAGGGAAGTAGATGGAAATAAATGTTTGTCCCATTTTGTTGCATTTTTTGTTGTCATTTTGTATTTCTTTTTCCCCCATGTTAGGTCTTTTAGATAGGTTTTAGTTCATTTTGTGGTTTATTTCGTGATTCGCTCTATTTTGTTCTTTCTTGTGTTTTTCGGTCGTTTTTCAGTTTTTCGTTGTCGTTGGTGTGAAGGTTGGAAGACTCAGAAGGATTTTTAGCCATGATAATAGATCGGGTGAACATGATTAAAGAGGCATTTTGTTGGCATCACATAAGAGAAAACGAAATCAAATTCCGAGTCCAAACGGGCGTAAACGAGCCCAAGACGTCACGCGCGTGCCGCGCTGCGACGCACGCCACAACCTCGACATAGACTCCCAGCATTCAGTCTACCACGTCGCGTCCACTGCCGTGCCGTGAAGCCTGCCATGCCATGCCGTGAAGCTTGCATTGTCGCGCCATGTAGCCTGGTTGTGTTGTGCCCGCGATAATCCTTCGCACCGTGACAAGAGACCCTACCGCGCCCGTGATACCTCTCCGCGTCGCGGTGCAGGACCTTGCCTCGCCCGCGCCAACCTACCACACCGTTTCATGTGCTCTGCTATATATATTAGATCGGGATCACGATTAGAGACATCTTTTTCTATCCTGAACACAGAAAACCCTACCCTATCTCCCTTTTACTTGTTTTTCATTCTCTCTTCATATTTTTCAACGTAGAACACGGATTTAAACTCGGATTTTGCTATTGCTTTTGGATTAATCTTGTTTATCATATTCAACATTCAATTCCCATTAATTGTAAGTTTTTATATACATTTAATTCATGGATATGTTCACTATCATTATCGTGATTGATGTTGATAATTCGATTATGAGTAGGTGAATCATATGCTACGGATAGGAGATTAATATTTTGATTTCGATTGTGGTTGTGGTGTTCGTTGATTGTTCCTCTTATGCGAGTTGATCATTTAAAAGGGTTTTTTCAATTATTAAGCTTGAATATTGAGAATTGTTGAAGGGTGACACTTCAATTTCTAATTGTTTTCAATTAATTTGATTTATTCGTGCATGATGTTGGTGTATCTATTTGATTAGTCTGTTAACCACCCTCTAATCTATGTTAATCGACTCTTAGTACCGAAAGGGAAAGAGTCGGTAGAAATAGGCTCGTATAAGCTAGGCTTGTTCGTAACTGTATTGCCTAGGAGTTAAATGACTTGTTATTCTGTCGTTGAAGTTTCTTCTCTTGTTCGAAGAGTTATTGAGGATGAGTATTTGAACGAGCAGGTTGTTCAAATCACTTAGTCGAACAATCAGTTGCCTAATAATTGCAATTCGAACCAAAACAGATATCTCCGACTCCCTAGCTTCTTAAATCTTGCTTGTTCTGCGTCTTGCTTTGCTCTTTTTATTTGCTTTATTTGAATCTTAGTAGTCAATAATCAAGTAATCCTCTGAATTAGTATGTTATAGGAACTTTATTTCTTTCTGTGTGGTTGAATAAACGTGTAATATAATCCGGCTAACCTTCCTCGAGAGACACGACCCGGTGTTTAAATATTTCGATTCTACTCCGATAAAACTATTCTTCTTATTTTTTGTGTTTCTCTTTGTTTTTGTGTTTTCTTGTTTTTTGAGTTTCTTTTTCTTATTTTATTTTCTCTCCTTTACAATTGGTGCTCGTAACTTGTTTGTTGTCTGAGTGTATGCGTACCAGGAGTGGACGTATACTATCGCCGATCAACATACCCTTAAACGAGAGCTTGAAAGAGCTTTTGGACGAGCTTACCTCTGAGTCACACGAAGGACACGAGCTCACTCCCATATCATCTGAGGGAAGCATTCTAGACATGGTTGATCAACAACCTCCTCACGACGTCCTCCAAGACGTGGCCCTACTAATGATCGGGCCAATCACTTCTTGTATCCGGTTGGGACAAGCTGCCCGTAACTACGAACTGAACATGTTCTGTAGCAACCAGTAACATCATTCCACGGGCTCCCCAACGAAGACCCACTCCACTTCATTTGGGACTTCTACAACGTCCTCAAGATTTTCCCTCTGCACGGGCTAACCAAAGACCAACTAAAGATGATATGTTTCCCAAAGACCCTGAAAGATCGAGCCAAATCTTGGTTCACGACTCTTGCACCAGATTCTCTTACCAATTGGGACGAGGTGTCTTCAAAGTTTGTTGAGAAGTAACTAGAAGACCCAAGAAATTCGGTCCTAAATCATCTCTTTCGCTCAGCTATCGAATGAGCCTCTTAATGACGCTTGGGAGCGGTTTTAAGATCTACAGAGGCAGTTGCACACCTTAATCTCCCCAGTGCGTTTGGCAAATTTCTTCTATGACTCTCTCCATTAAAACATGCAGTACATGGTGGACAATGCAGCCGGGAGAGACATCGAAGCGAGGACAGCTGAGGAGATGATGGACATATTTGAGACGATGAGCAAAAATTTGTCTCAGAAGAGCATCAGAGGAATGAGAACCATGGTGAACGAGGTTGGACCGAGAAACAGTGTGATGGCCCAGCAGTTAGCTGATCTCAACGACTAAATGAGACTACTGAATGCCAGAGGAACGTCGTCAGTTTAGACCATGGTCGTGAGTGTGTGCGGTGCATATAGAGTTCAAGGACACAGATTCGAAGTGTGCCTGATGGCTATCGAGCCAAACTATGGGGGGGCAAGGTGCTGAGGTAAATGCCATGCAAGGATATCAGAACTGGCCCGGAAACGACCCCTACTCGAACACATTCAACCCCGGGTGGCGAAATCACCTGAACTTTTCTTGGGCCAACAACAAGAACGTTCAACAACAACCTCATCCCAACTTTGCCCTTCATCAACAGCATAGAGGCAAATGATGGGGTAACCAGCAAAGGGAGCCGGTCCGAGCCCGCCGAATTCAGATGAGAAGTTAGATAAGATCCTCCAGTTTTGGCCAACAACGAAAAACAGACTATGAACAATGAAGCCTCCATTAAGCGTCTCAAGACTTAAGTAGGACAATTAGATAAACGAGTTGCAGGCATCGAGGCTGAATTGAGCAAGGGGAACCTTCCGAGTCAGCCGAAGCATGCAAATGCAGTGACATTAATTATACCCCACATTGAGGGCCCGAGGAAGCATGAGAGAAAAGAAGAGGCTACGGTGATACCTCTTACTGAGCCATCCTTACACAAGGCCCCGAACCCATACAGGCCGAGGATACCTTTTCCAAGCCGACTTTTAAAGGAGAAAGATCGTACAATGATTCGAGACCTAAATGTGATGTTGGCCAAGGTCAACACCGACCTGTATCCTCCCAACGTGATGAATATACCGGCGTATGCGAGATTTTTCAAGGAGTTAGCAGCGAACAAACAGAGGCTCGAAAGCAGTGATGAGGTACTCGTGTTTGAAGCAACAAGTGTTTTCCAGCATAACTTGCCAAAGAAAGAAAAATACTTTGGAGGTTTTGTGATCACTTTAGCATTCGGGAATGGGGAAGTGACATCGTGGATGCTTGATCTAGGAGCAAACATTAACCTTATGCCACTAGTGGTTTATCATCGGCTCGGGCTCGGAGAATTGAAACCCACCAGTATGCGGTTACAGCTTGTAGATCGTTCATTCCGTCACCCAGAAGGGATTATGGAGGATGTGCTCGTCTGAGTGGGGAAGCTGACAGTTCTCATGGACTTTTTCGTGCTTGACGTGGGAAGTGTACAATGAAACGGTAAGGAGCACAACATCCTCCTCGGACGACCCTTCATGACGACCACCAGCACGGTTATTTTTTTAAAGAAGAGAACTGCGAGCATGACCATGTCGGGGGAATCTACCTTCATTTCCGACCGAGAGACTTAACCTTAGCAACGGGTGAAGCTGGTGGAAGAGTGTGCGTACCTTAGGGCGATTGAGCAGGTCATGGTCATTGCAGGGTTGTGATTTTGTTGATAAAGGATACCACACCAACCAACACACTACTCCTCCCCAGCCAAGTTCGAATGAGCTGCCCCAATCCAAATGGGAGAGAGATTTGAGTTGACAGAGGCCCGCCGCTGTTTGGGGCCTGACGACCTCCACCCTCTACCTGTACAATCGGGTTCATAGTGACTCATCTAGTCACTGTGCCCTGTACGTTTGTATTCTTCCTTTCTCTTAATTTTTGTATTTGGTTTAGTGTCTTTGTTTTTTTATGTTGGTTGATTATGTGAGTAAACTTTCCTTGCACTAATGATCGACAATGGGGACATTGTTCATTTTTAAGTGTGGAGGAGTTTTTACATGATTGTGTGTCTATATGGTTGACCAGGTCTAGGTCTTTTAGGGTGTTTTCATTTTCTGCTTTGGTTAAGTGTCTCTTCTTGAGTCATTTTTGTGTGTTTTGCGAGTATGGATTATGGTGTACTTTAAGATTGGTTGATGATTGTTGATGTTGAGGAGATGTGATGATGATCATTACTAATATATTTTGATGAACTTGATGTGTCGTTTTGTTGGACATTTATTTACCTTATGTGAGGTTTGAGCCTTATGTTGTTTCTTGAGAGATATTGGTCTATTGGTCGGAATCTTTGGTGATCTGAACTTGCTTTGAGTGTATTCTGAAATAAATTTGTTGAAGTAGTGATTTGTGAAAATGATTGAGGCATTTCTTTGACATTTTTCGTTTTAGCATTTATCATTGGCCTTTGAAGTGATATTTTCATTGATAGTCCGTTGAGTTTTGAACCGTGTTTCTTGCCACCAATTTGATTGAATTTGTCTGAGATTTGACAGTGTAATTTGTGATGATGACGGATCTGTCTAATATGTGTTTGGATGAGGTTCAAAACTTGATTGAGTTGCACTTTTAGTGTTTGTGATGATGACGAAGCTGTCCAATTCGCAACGCGAATCGAATGGATTATTCTCCGCTTACTAGTCGATTCACTTTGACCGGTAATGAGCATCGGGAAACTACTGTAGGACACTTGGATGACCCCCAAAGTTTAAACCTATAAGATGTCGTCCTTACGGTTCGAGCTTGTTCGAAAATAATAACTCCCTAAATAAAAAAAAAATCGAGCATGTAATTTAATTGCAATTCAGCTTGAGCATATGAGAGTGTCGTATGGTGTTTTGATGGGGATGATTAGTTTCATGTTGATTTCGGATAGGTGGTTTTGTATTCGAGTATTTTATGTGATTGCTTATTTGAGTCACTTTATCTTTATTTTGGTCTTTCCCTTGTTCAAAATGTCTTTACTACAATCCCAGAAGTCCTCTTGATTTGCAAATTCATGACCTTTAATTGTTTTAAAGTATGCATAAACAATGTGCAAGTTTATGTTGAAACATGATTGCTAGCCATTTTGAGTGCACCCATTTCATATTGATGTAAGAAACTGAGTGATGCATTTATGTGTTATATTACCATGCTTGAGAGTTTTTCTTTTGAAAGTGTAGCAGTCAAGTTGTAATTGAGGTATGCATTATTGGCCATTGGAAGTCTCCTCAGCTAAGTTGATTAATTTGAAACCTGTCTTATTTAAAATTATTATTCATGCTCGTTTACTTGTTTTCGTCTCTTTTCTTTTTGTTCGGAACAAACAAAGGTTTAAGTGTGATGGAGTTATTTGTCCCATTTTTGTTGCGTTTTTCGTTGTTTTGCCTTTCTTTTTCACCCATGTTAGGTCTTTTAGTTGGTTTTTAGTTTGTTTTGTAGTTTATTTCGTGGTTCGCTCTATTTTTTTTCTTTCTTGTGTTTTTCGGTCATTTTTGGGTTTTTCATTGTCGTTGGTGTGCATGTTGGTATACTCAGGAGGATTTGTTTGCCATGATAAACGGACCGGGCGAACATGATTAAAGAGAGCATTTCGTTGGCATTACACAAGAGAAAACGGAATCAAATTCTGAGTCCAAACGGGCGTAAAAGAACTTGAGACGTGAAGTCGTGCACAAAAGCTAGCCATCAGACCCAGCGCCACGCGCGTCGCGCCGCGACGCACGCCACGACCTCGACAGAGACTCCCAGCATCCAGTCTTCCGCACCGCGTCCACTGCCGCACCGTGAAGCCTGCCCTTCCGCACCGTGGTCTGCCTCCTCCGCGATAATCCTCAGTGCTGTGACAAGAGACCCTACCGCGCCCGTGATACCTCTCTACGCCGCGGTGTTGGACCTTACCGCGCCCGCGCCAGGCTACCACGCCGTATCATATGCTCTACTATATATACTAGATCGGGATCGCGAACAGAGACATATTTTTTTCTCCTGAACACAGAAAACCCTACCAATCTCTCTTTTACTTGTTTTTCATTCTCTCTTCCTATTTTTCAATGTAGAACACGATTTAAACTCTTATTTTTCTGGTTCTTTCAGATTAATCTTGTTTATCGGATTCAACATTCAATTCCTATTGATCGTAAGTTTTTATATACATTTAATCCATGGATATGTTCACTTTGATTATCGTGATTGATGTTGATAATTCGATTACGAGTAGCTAAGTTATATGCTAGGGATAGGGGATTAATATTTTGATTTCGATTGTGATTGTTAATTTACCTTCATATGTCAATGTTCATCAAACAGATACTACTCTATGGCATCACAGTCTTAGTCACTTATCTGTTTCTAAACTTCTTACTTTACCTATCACTCATGGTAGTTGCAAACATATTAATCCTTGTGATGTGTGTTATTACTCCAGATAGAAAAGATGCCATTTTCTAATACCATATCTACATTTGATCATCCATTTCAACTCATACATTGTGATATATGGGGTCCCTTTGTTGTTCCTTCACATTCGAGCTATAAATATTTCTTAACAATTGTTGATGATTACAACAGAGTTACTTGGGTATAGCCACTTGTTCATAAATCAGATACAAGACATCATCTCACTCATTTTTACAACATGGTCTTAACTCAATTTGAAAAGAACATAAAGACCATTTGAACATACAATGGTTCTGAATTCTTTCACAAAGAGTTTTACTCTCAATTTGGCATATTGCATCAAATATCTTGTGTTGAAACACCTCAACAAAATGCTTGAGTTGAAAGAAAACATCAACATATTTTGCAAGTTGTTAGAGCATTATTATTTCATGCACATTTGCCTCCGCATTTTTGGATTGACTGTACCCTCAGTGTTGTCCATAATATAAATATAGTTCCATCATTAGGTTTATATATAATAAATCCCCCTTTTAATACTTTTTAACAAACTCCCTACATATGATCATATGAGAGTCATTGGTTGCCTATTCTTAGCATCAACACTTCAGTCACATAGACATAAATTGATCCTAGAGCATCCAAGTGCATATTACTTGGTTATCCATTAGGTTGTAAAGGCTATAACCCTTTACAACTTGGATACCAAGAAGATAATGATTTCTAGACATGTCATCTTTTATGTAAAAGTATTTCCAATCCAAACAGATAAATCTCAGTCCAATTTACCTATGTTTTCTACCTTCAGTGATTTCCCTTTTTGACACGTCTAATTCTCCATTACATACTCAAACAAATACCAGTCCTTTTGACACTTCTACTACTCCATTACATATTCAAACAACTACCAGTCCTACAATTACTATTGTCCCAAATACCACCTATTTCTTCACCCACAACTCATCCCATTCTACATCACAACAACTTCAACCCAACTCTACATCAGTAGAGAGAAGATGATGGAGATAAGGATGCATAGAATCTTTAATCTAATTATTTGTTTTCCTCTTTATTATTATTATTATTATTATTATTATTATTATTATTATTATTATTATTATTATTATTATTATTATTAGCGGTATTATGGATTTGTTAGGAAACATATTTATTTATTACTTTGTTAGGATTCTTGTCTTGTTGGACAAGTTAGTATTAGGGTTTTATGAGCCTTATTTAAAGGACTCCTCCTCTTTGGTGTTATTCAGTTTATTTTAAATTATATAAGATATTGTTGAGTTTTACGGGTTTTACGAGTGAGTATCTCGTTTACTCGTTTATCCTTCTCATTTGTACGCTTCCCTACATCAGTTGGTATCAGCAGTTAGTACGATTCGCGATGTCGCCGGGACGACAAGATGCCGCAAACAAAAAACGTGATGCAACCTCCAACGATCGGTTTCAACAGATTGACTATCAATTTCAAGAGTTGGACGTGCATTTCACGGATTGGTTTGCCGATCTTTCTACGGGAATCGAGGATTTTTATTTGATGCTTAACAACGTGGTTGTCTCGCACAAGCAAACGAATCGCGACTTGGCCGGCCAGGGCGGTCGCGGGGGTTATCGCCGAAGTCGTGGCAGAAGAGGGCCTGGCAGGGCGCCCCGTCCGCGTACGCCACCATCGATGCATGGCGAGGACGACGACGAAGAAACATTTTTGGAGGTCAACCTCTTCTGCTTCCGACAGGCGCAGCAAGACGACGATCGACGTTGGAAGTCATTGTTCCAAGTCGAAATCCTCGAATTTTCTGGGGCCTTTGTGGACAGGCGAGGGTCGATCGAATATAATGGTCCACCTCATTTTGATGGCGAGGGGTCGACCGAATAAAAGGGTCCACCTATTTTTGATATCGAGGGGTCGACTGATTATGAGGATCCACCATTTTTTATGAGGAGCCACATGTGGCGTCGATGGAGGACGAGTACCATTTGGTTGAAGAATCATCTGTGAGGCCAGAGGTTGTGCCTGGAATGAATGTTATCAGTGAATTGGAAGATAGATTTTCATGACCTTTTATTCAAT
>CACSLK010022181.1:1153520-1181674 GCA_902706635.1 Striga hermonthica | reverse complement strand
TATTATTATTATTATTATTTGTTAAATTGCTAATAATTACCTAATTGTTATTAATTGTCTATTATTACTAAATAAATATTGTGTGATATATATATATATATATGTTATCCGGTCTAATTTAATTTAACGTGGCGATTAACCGAGCCATTTGATAATCGAGCCAAGGGAGCGAGAACCACACGCACCCCAACCCGGTCCATTTTGTGCTTCATGGTGGGCTTAAAATAAAACCTAGGTTATATTTTTTTTACGAGCAGACCCTATTCTAGGTTCTCACGTCCGCAACCTTCGTTTACCATCATCTCCAATCCCACTTTACCATCATATTCGTCAGGCAGAAGAGAGAAATCTCTGACTCTCACTAAAAATCCTTCGTCCTCTTCTAATAATCAGATCACCATCATCGCCCTCCCCCACCGCGTCAATCTCCAGCCACCATCCACACCGCACGTCAGGCCCTTATCCACGCGCGAAATCCACAGTCCCCGTCACGTAACCTGCACGCAGCGCCCTCTTCCGGTGAGATGACAAACGACGGCGAACCCTGATCGAGCTGTTCCCGGAAGAGGTGGGAAAGCCACGACTAAGAGCCTTCATCGCGGCTGACGAGTGAGCCTTGTTGGTGGCGGCTGAAGCTCGATTTTCTCCGATGAGTTCGAGCTCTACCTTTAGTCGCGACGATTCTCGACTTCCGACGAGTTTCACCACCGTTCGGTGAGCATCGTTCAGTTACGCTGAACTTCCGGCAGATTTGGCAGCAAGGAACCCCGACCCTCAACTTCGGGCTTTGTTCGATAAGTACAGACTTTCATACCGGATAACTCGAGATCGACGACGACAGTCCCCAGCCTGAGAGTGAACAGGTTGAGAGTTGGTTCTTTTCTTCGAGTGATCTTACGTCGAGAACCTCGCGAACGACCTCAGGCCACCGTATGCTTAGACCCGTGAGCCGAGCGTAGCCGTCGAGCCTTGGTCCGGTCATCCCCGTTCGTGCCCTACGTTCCATTTTCTCGAGCTTCTCCCGAGAACGGTACAAGGCTGACGATACCTCTTTATTTTAATGTGTTATTGTGTTATATGTTGGGCTTTTGTTTAGATTGGCAATACATTTGAATAATAATCGTTTTGATATGTGTCCTATTCGAATTATGCGTTGTTATGTGAATCCGGTTAAATTAGTGTTAGGGCTGACTCTCTTATATTTTATATGCGCATACATGAGGTGTATATTGTGATTACATGTGACCCCTGATGCTATGTACATGAAATTATGTTTTTGTGCTGAAAATTGTATGGGAACTTCTCGTTATAGCCTCTGTTTGTGCCCAGATTATCGTGGCCTACAAGTTGTTTTCTGGTTAAGTGTTCTTCATAAATTTTTTAATGCTTTTAGTTAGGTTTCTGTGAGATTTAAAATTTCATGATTCGGAGTTGAATTGAATTTATTATGAATTTTTGAAGTTGTAACTGCGAGCAGTTTTTAAAATTCCGGGCAGAATTGTGAATCATGATGTTGGGCTGTTTTTGACAATATTAATGTGACTATGTGAAAATATGATTAACATGAAACCTGTATTACATGTTATAAGCTTTCTCTGGAAGTTGAAACATGTTAGTTGGGATTCTGGTTGATTTTATATCATTTTTCAAAGTTGGAGTTATGCCCAGAATTTTTAAAACAGTCGTTGTGTTTACAATTGAAATATATGCTCTGAAATGAGGCCCTTAACGTGGTTATTTGTAAAAAGGCCCTGCTTGGACTTGTAGAAATTCAAGTGTAGTTTCTGTAGGTTTTGAGTTTGTATGATTCGGAATTTTGTGGCATGAGATATTCTTGTTTTAGTGACCCGCTGTAATTGATAAAAAGTTGCGTTGGCAGATTTCTTGGCCTAAGTGTTTTACGCTTAAACTTGGCTGTAATGCTACTTTTGGCTTAAGTGATCAATATGAAAGTTGTGTATATACGTGTTAAATGCTCATTAGTTCTGGAATCACTTGAATAGCATGCTTGTAGCTCATGTACCTAGGAAATATTGAGACCATGCGAGTTGTTCATTCCCATTTTTGGTCTACAATTATGTTATGTAGGTGTGTGAGGAACTGTGTCTCGGCCTACCTTTTCCCTCGAATTTCTGTGATTTCATCCTTCGGATACCAGGTGGGTCTTATTTAAATTGTCTATGCCATGAATGATAAATGTTTATATTTGTGGGTATGATCTATGCATGAACATGAAATATGTAGCCTATCGATGTGAGCTGTTACAGCCGTCGGTATGGTTATCCCCGTCGATGTAATACGGTTGCCCTTGTGAGGCAAGTCTCCTTAAGTCCTGATATGACCGTGCCCTTGCGAGGTACGTAAGCCCATATGGAAGGCTGTGTCTGTAGCGTGGCATGTACTCCCACCTTCGGGTAACGAATCTTCGTTCTGCGGCTAGCGATAGATGTTCACAGGAGTAATGTGGTTGTTGTGATCTTGATAGGAGACGAGATATGATGTGATTATTTTATTTTCATGCTGCGACCATACTATCTTGACATGACGTTATTTATGTGCATAGTAGTGAACACTGCGTTCATTTTCTGCTCACTCCCACCTGCTCTTTACGGATACATGTTAAGCAGGTGTCGGATGACGGGGCGGATGACGGGGGAAGACGAGTGGGTCGGTCTTGATTTATGCTTTATGATTATGCTTCTGTTATGAATAATGTGTAGTCCTTGAGACGTGTTGAACCGTTTTCAGAACTTATTTTTTTTTTTGGGATTATTGGACCCTTTATGTTTGGATATTCGTATTGGAATTATTCTTGAATATCATGTGTTCGATTATGCTTGCTATAATGTTTAGCTAATAATCATGTGAAATTGATGTTTTAAGGGTTAATGAAAACCATGTGAACAACCAGATATGACTTGGTTGATGATAAATGTTTGAATAACGCCCATGTTTTTGAAAACGAGTTTGAAAAATTATTTACTTATTTTTAGAAAGTTCGGAATTTCTTTAAAATCAAAGTGGGGTGTTACAGTTTGGAATCAGAGCCAGTCTGCATTTCTGTAGACTGGTTTATATGTGATTATGTGATTTTGACCTTGTGCTGACCACTCGTCTCCGTCATGCCGCACTGCTTAAGGTATGTTTTATATAAGTATCAATGAAAATACTTATAATGTGAATTGTGATTTTGCACGAGTATCAATGAGACTACTTATGAAGTGATATATATGTTGTTTTGGGGCTTAGGAAATATATCCACCTTAGGTTATGTGAACTCTAGTGTTTAACATTGAATTCTACTGATGTAGAGTTAAGTTCGGACTCTAGAGGTCCCTCGTTGAGAGTTTCAGTATGTAGTGTTAGAGTTAAGTTTTGTCCATAGCAGTTTTCTCGCGATAGGATTGTGTTCCGTGTCTTCAAGTGAGGACCTTTAACAAGTCATCTTGAAAGAGAAGGCTTAAGTGTAGGGGACAGAGGACCGAAGCAGTCCTAAGTGTGTGGGTCATTCGGAAGTCTGTAACCATAACTGATAGGACCCAATCAATGAGAATCGAGAGGGAGGTCCAAGTGGCCGAGGCCCGTTTTGTTGTGTGTATTTTCCCCCTCGAGAGGTGAACTTCGTAAATCCCCTCTTGTAAGTTCGTGAACTTTAGATTCCTGTTTTGAGGAGGAACTTTGTGTTGATTACCTGCGTTTGTGTTCAGCTATAAGACCTTTTGTGTGCTTAGTGTTTGAAGCTTAGAAGCATGGGATATTGTTTCATGTGTCATATGGCCTCAGTTTGTTATATTACTGCAGCTTTGCTATATGTAAGTTTATGATGCTTACAATAGAGTATATATATGTGTTGTTATCTATTTATGTGAAAGATTTCATGATTTTATCATTAGAAATTATATACGTGTCGATTATGTGATGTTCTATGTTGACGTCTTGTTGTGTTCTTGCTAAATCGTGAAACCCTCGCCTTATGATTGCGTGTTATTCAGGCAAGAAATGATATTAAATGTTGTTATGATGAAATGGAGTATTTAAGAATGGTGTTTTTGGGATATCATATGGTAAAGGCTTATATTTCGGTTTTCATAGCCTCGGATGTATTGTTGTAATGTCCTTGAAGTATGTAACACCCCACTTTTATTTGCCAAATTGCAAAATAAATTTTTCAAAATTTATTTTAAAACACTTGAGGCGCTACTAATTTTCAAAACCATTTTCAGTAATATAATAACTGCAACTCCCAAACAGGTTCCTCAAATTTCCAATATACAAGTAGTTCACTCTTTAACAATAATCCAATATTCATCAATCAAATACATTAATAAGTTCATCAAGCGGAAGCAATAATAATTACAATGCCCACCACTCGCATCCCCTCGCCGTGCCCACGCAAACGAACCTGCATCCATGAAGAGCAGGTGGGGATGAGCACAAGAATAAACCATAGTGCTCACCACTATGCAGTAAACGTTATTCACAATATTGAAATAGTAATCATAAATCAATAAGGTATGGTCTCAGCATGTATACGAAGCATTAATCTATCCCATCTCCCATCAATAATCAATAATCAAACTCATGTGCACACCGATATCAATAAACTACTGCCGGCTATATATCAAATGGCCATTGGCCTCATATGGAGTGCCTAGCCAGTAGGATATCAATAGATTACTGCCGGCTATATATCGAATGGCCCTCGGCCTTACATCGAGTGCCCAGCCAGTAGGAGTAAATCCACTCCGATGGCCCTTGGCCTTACACGGGGATCACCAGCCAAATCTCACGCCCTGACTGCCAACAATAATAAAGGAGACTACCCATCGGGTACGTTCTATAGCTACGGGGATAACCGTTCGATGGCCGGTACAACTCACATCAAAAGCTACATGTTCCACCTGCATAATTTGATCATACCACAAGTAAACAATTATAACAGTAATAACATTTACAACATAGACAATTTTTCAAAACCCACTTGGATTCAGCGACAAACACAAAGCGAGGCTCGAGTAAGTGATGAGGTCAACACCTAAAAAACACCTACACGAAATCAAGATAGACTCTCGATTACAATCAATTCCAACGAACACACAAACTTAGTCGAAACTCGTCGACTAAGTGGTTCGTGGAAAATTCTAGTGGATTTATGGAACATTTGACTCGACTCTACATCAATCATGGGAAGACACCTAGTAGAACCCAGTGAATAAAGGAATCTCACCAAGTTTCAGCCTTACAAATGAAGCCTTAAGAGTTTACAAATTCATATAAATTCTCAACATAAATGAGCATGGATTTATTGACTAGGCAAATGAATGATTCAAGATCTCAAATTATATAACAAATACTACATCATGTTAAGGACACCTACAAATATCAAACATAAACAAATAAGCATGTGAATCATGAAAATTTAACATAAGTTCCGGCATATAATATGATTAGAAAAATTAATTATTTATCGTAGCATGCGATCTTTAAAAATTCATGAAAATTTACCATAAAATAAGTAAATAATTGGGAAGTAACATATTGACAGTTCAGTATATTTGACTGCCACACGATCTATCATGCATTATACAATTTTCAGAAACGACATCGACTTCTAAAATCATAACTCGATAAATATAAGTCCAGGATGCACAAGGCCAAAGCCATTGTGATCAGGACACTAAGATGTTCCATAATCCAAGAGTCAACCACGAGTTAGCAACAGATCTTAAGGGTTTCACATTAAACCCTAAGGATCTATTGTATTTATATTCGAATAATGACTCATCTTATCATTTATATATCAACAAAGCTTATAGTCGAGTAATACCTAGAAAACCCACCCATTACCGTACTCCGATGAGGAGGAGACAGGGTTAGGGCTGGATACGGTGCATTCCAAGGTGAGGTTCGACTCAAAGTCTACTTTAAGTGGCATTTCCTTACGCTCCCATTTTATGCCAAGGCGAGCGACCACATCATACATATTCATAGGCCGGTGATCCAGAAAAACAATTGGTTTCTTCTTCTGATGCACCTCGCGCATTCCTTCAACTACTCTTTTCCACGGTGGGGGAAGCATTTGAACAAGCTTGTATACACCGTCTTCGTGATCGACAATGGGGTTTTCCCCTTTATGCAAGGTGTACCACAAATCGTACACTTCTTGAACACATCTCCTAACGTCGTTTGGCCGAGAGGGTTTGAAATCCAAAAACTTATTTCTTTTCTCCCGATCTATATCCGACATGAAGCCTTCGAGGCCAAAGACCTCCGAACTCGACTAGGCACTCGAACTAGTAAAATGCATCCCAGTTAAGGGGTCCCGTATCAACTCAAAGAGAAGAGTTTTAGCCCTAAGGATGGGACCCAGACAATAAACCCACGAACCTCAGGCGGCTCAAGAAAAGGGGAGGCTGACCAAGGAGACAAAGAGTACGAGCCGGTTGGACGACTCAAGTGAAGCTCACGACGGAATGATGGTTGCGGACACGGACGAATGACGGTGGCTATGATGCTCGAGTGGCAGCGACATGAGGCGATGTCGGCAGACCCGTTGTGATGTTGCTGAGCTGTTTTTGATGTCCGACGATGGTTAAGGGAAGGCTGTGATACTGGTTCCCGATGACGATCGAACGACGGCGCAAAAAGGGATGACCGAGGTGTGCTCGCTGGGACGATAACATTGATGGTTCGACGGCGTCGGGCTTCTCTACTAGTCCGACGAGAGTTGCGGAAGGCAGCGATTTCAGGTCTCGCGCACGTTGCCGGTGGTTCAATGCTAAAACAGTGGGCCCATCGTCGCGGTTGAGTGCGGTTATCGGCAGATATGGCGGAGGTTGTCTTCACGTGCGGCGATGACAGATGGCTCGCGGAGGTGATGACGTGCGGTCAGCAGCGCGACAAGGATTTTTGGTGCGTCGATATTCCGGCGAGAGAGATTGGTGGTAGGGAGAAATTTTGAGAAAAGAGAGTGAGAGGGAGAAGAAATTCGTTTCTGAACGTGGGGAAGAGGGATGGATTAATAGAGAGAGAGAGAGAGAGAGAGAGAGAGAGAGAGAGAGAGAGAGAGAGAGAGAGAGAGAGAGAGAGATTAAAGGCCAATAAAACTTAATTAATAGCAATAAATGTTCTAATTAGATGGTCAAAAATACCACATGATGGGTAATTAAAATGGCTGATTTATGGAGAAAGGAAGTACAACATTGATTTTAAAAAAATATTCAAATTACAAAGGCCATGCATGAAAAGGACTCGGAACGGGCGGAAAAATCGAGTACGGCGTGCGATTTAGTTCCTGGCGGTCCGGATTTTCGGCGTGTGGCTTTCGTTTAAATATCCCGCTAAACTCGATACTCGTTTCGATAAATAAAATAATATATAATTCGGCTTGGATCGATCAAACGGTAAATTAAAATAAAATTGGAACATAAATATTTATATATATACATATAAAATACACAATAATTATTAATATATAATAATCATACCGACAATAACGTTTATTTAATAAAAAAAATATGCATTTAGACATTTAATAACATTTCGGCATTTAGCACAATAATAATAATAATAATAATAATAATAATAATAATAATAATAATAATAATAATAATAATAATACAAAATAATCAATCTCAAATAATTCATAATCAAATGGGGTATTACAGTCTATCCACCTTATAAAGATTTCCGTCCTCGGAATTCAAAATTAAAAAAAAAACTAGAAAGCAATAAATACAAAGGAAACTCAGAACTCAAAGTTCGGATAACGCCTCCTAAGCTCGGCCTCCTTTTCCCAAGTCGTCTGGGACACGTCATGTCAGCCACACAGCACCTTCCCAAGGGCTCACTGCCCGATTTCTCAGCCGATAGACACCCTGGTCCAAAATGGCTACCGGTACCTTCTCATAGGTAAGGTCTCGCTCGACCCGCAGTTCGCTGAAGTCCACCACGTAGTTCGGGTCATGTACCCCTGACAAAGGATATCAAAGGATTAACCGTACACGACAGCAGATCCTCAGTACACCTAGACCAAGGTATACCATACCTCTAATCATACTAAAGGGGAACTCGAATGGTATCATCCAGATACCCGTTGGATACACAAAAACACAAAACGGCTCACCCATGGTGAGAAGTCGCAAAAATATAACACAAAACATGCACACACGACCTCAACAGGTCTCATAGTGCCTCGACCGTGAGATTGTCGGTCAAATTTGTGGTCGATACGTGGATCTGAGTTTTAGCATGGTGCCCGGGTCACGCCAAAATCTTACCCACAATCTTGACACAGTCGTGACTTCTTGCCGAAGCAATTTTCATGGTAAATGTGCAACAATGCACACAATATAGCCTCGCTATACTCATACTCATAACATACGATTCTACGATAAAAACGTAGCCCTTTATGGCTCCGTTTGCTGACAACACAAGTCCCCTATCTCTAACTCGAGGAATCCTCGCATGGTATAGAAAACTTATCGGTCACGCTTCCTTATCAACACTATCGAACAAGGATGCAAACGCGGTATGGTGGAAATCTAGTGGTCAAACCGTCCAAAAGAAAAATAAAATAGACGTTTGGATCTGTAATGCACTGTCCTCCGAGAGGCGACACGCTCGCAGGCGCTGCATATGCGGGGCGCCAGGACGCTCACGTGCACCTATTCGGAAACCAGTCGCAAGGTCAAGGTTTTCAAAGGTTTTTCAAAAGTCCAAGGAAGTGAAAGAAAATTCTCCGAAAGACCAAAAAGAGATTAAAGAACAAAAACTTGCCAAAGTTTACAACGAAAGGTAAGTTTGAGAATATAATTGGCTATATGCTTCACAATACACATGCTCCAGGCTCGACTACCCTCCTTAAAAGATCCTTCATAATCTTTTAAGGTACACACCTTCTTCGCAATCATCAAAGTATCCCGATCAGTGAAAACCATCTCCGGCACCACATACGAGTCGATCCCGCACCTTCGGAACTTCTCGGTTGTCTAATCTCAATAAGGCATCCTGACGTTGGTTACCAGAAAAGCTATGGTTCATATACGTAAATCTCAACTATTAACAAGATATCTCGCGCAAAGTGCTAACTCGAAACATAGAGAGAAATTTCTAGGTTTCATAACTAATCCCAAATGCGACTAGAGTTTACTCAATAAACACTAGAATTCGAAACATAACAAGGTGGATAGTCCTAAGCCCCAAATAAAATAAATAAAAGAACAAAACTCATACCTCGAGCTGGCGCGACACGACAAGAGCGAGTAGTCATAACATAAGGTTAAGCATATACTCACATAATCAAATTTTATACTTAGACCAGTCTACAGAACGCAGTCTGGCTCTGATACCAAACTGTAACACCCCACTTTTATTTGCCAAATTTCAGAATAAATTTTTTAAAATTTATTTCAAAACACTTGAGGCGCTACTCATTTTCAAAACCATTTTCAGCCATATAATAATTGCAACTCCCAAACGGGTTCCTCAAATTTCCAATATACAAGGAGTTCACTCCTTAACAATAATCCAATATTCATCAATCAAATACATTAGTAAGTTCATCAAGCAGAAGCAATAATAATTACTATGACCACCACTCGCATTCCCTCGTCGTGCCTAGGCAAACTAACCTGCATCCATGAAGAGCAGGTGGGGAGGAGCACAAGAGGAAACCATAGTGCTCACCAAACGTTATTAACAATATTGAAACAGTAATCATAAATCAATAAGGTATGGTCTCAGCATGTATACGAAGCATTAATCTATCCCATCTCCCATCAATAATCAATAATCAAACTCATGTGCACACCTATATCAATAAACTACTGCCGACTATATATCGAATGGCCCTTGGCCTATCATCGAGTGCCAAGCCAGTAGAATATCAATAGACTACTGCCGGCTATATATCGAATGGCCCTCGGCCTTAGATCGAGTGCCCAGCCAGTAGGAGTAAATCCACCCCGATGGCCCTTGGCCTTAAACGGAGATCACCAGCCAAAGCTCAGGCCCTAACTGCCAACAATAGTAAAGGAGACTACCCATCGGGTACGTTCTATAGCTACGGGGATAACTGTTCGATGGCCCATACAGCTCACATCGAAGGTTACTTGTTCCACATGCATACTTTGATCATACCACAAGTAAACAATTATAACAGTAATAACATTTACTGCATAAACAATTTTTCAAAACCCACCTGGAGAAAACGACAAACAAACTTAGTCGAAACTCGTCGACTAAGTGGCTCGTGGAAAATTCTAGTGGATTTATGGAACATTTGACTCGACTCTACATCAAGTATGGGAAGACACCTAGTAGAACCCAGTGAATAAAGGAATTTCACCAAGTTTCAGCCTTACAAGTGAAGCCTTAAGAGTTTACAAATTCATACAAATTCTCAACATAAATGAGAATGGATTTATTGACTAGGAAATGAATGATTCAAGATCTCAAATTATATAACAAATACTACATCATGTTAAGGACATATAAAAATATCAAACATAAACAAATAAGCATGTGAATCATGAAAATTTAGCATAAGTTCCGGCATATAATATGATTAGAAAAATTAATTATTTATCCTAGCATGCGGTCTTTAAAAATTCATGAAAATTTACCATAAAATAAATAAATAATTGGGAAGTAACATATTGACAGTGCAGTATATTTGAGAACCACACGATCTATCATGCATTATACAATTTTTAGAAACGACATCGTCTTTTAAAATACATAACTCGACAAACATAAGTCCAGGATGCACAAGGCCAAAGCCATTGTGATCAGGACACTAACATGTTCCATAATCCAAGAGTCAACCACGAGTTAGCAACAGATCTTAAGGGTTTCACATTAAACCCTAAGGATCTATTGTATTTATATTTGAATAATGACTCATCTTATCATTTATATATCAACAAAGCATATAGTCGAGTAATACCTAGAAAACCCACCCATTATCGTACTCCGATGAGGAGGAGACGGGGTTAGGGCTGGATACGATGCATTTCGAGGTGAGGTTCGACTCAAATTCTACTTCAAGTGGCATTTCCTTACGCTCTCATTTTATGCCAAGGCGAGCGAACACATCATACATATTCATAGGCCAATGATCCAGAAAAGCGACTGGTTTCTTCTTCCGATGCCCCTCGCACATTCCTTCTACTACTCTCTTCCACAGCGGGGGTAGGATTTGAACAAGCTTGTTTACACCGTCTTCGTGATCAACAATGGGTTTTTCCCTTTATGCAAGGTGTACCACAAATCGTACACTTGTTGAACACATCTCCTAACGTCGTTTGGCCGAGAGGGTTTGAAATCCACAAACTACTTTCTTTTCTCCCGATCTATATCCGACATGAAGCCTTCGTGTCCGAAGAGCTCCGAGCTCGACTCAGCACTCGAACTATTAAAATGCATCCCGGTTAAGGGGTCCCGTACCAACGCAAAGAGAAGAGTTTCAGCCCTAAGGATGGGACCCGAACAATAAACCCACGAACCTCTGGCGGCTCAAGAAAAGGGGAGGCTGACCACGGAGACAAAGAATACGAGCTGGCTGGACGACTCAAGTGAAGCTCACGACGGAATGATGGTTGCAGGCCCAGACGAACGACGATGGCTATGATGCTCGAGTGGCAGCGACATGAGGCAATGTCGGCGGAGCCGTTGCGATGTTGCTGAGCTGTTTTTGCAGTCCGACGATGGTTGAGGGAAGACTGTGATACTGGTTCTCGATGACGGTCGGACGGCGGCGCAAAAAGGGATGACCGAGGTGTGCTTGCTAGGACGTGAGCGTTGATGGTTCGACGGCGTCGGGCTTCTCTGCTGGTCCGACGAGATTTACGGAAGGCAGCGATTTCAGGTCTCGCGCACGTTGCCGGTGGTTCACTGCTAAAACAGTGGGCCCATCGTCGCGGTTGAGTGTGGTTATCGACAGATATAGCGGAGGTTGTCTTCACGTGCGGCGATGACAAACGGCTCGCGGAGGTGATGACGTGCGGTCAGCAGCGCGACAAGGATTTTTGGTGCGTCGATATTCCGGCGAGAGAGATTGGTGGTAGGGACAAATTTTGAGAAAAGAGAGTTAGAGGGAGAAGAAAATCGTTTCTGAACGTGGGGAAGAGGGAGGGATTAATAGAGAGAGAGAGAGAGAGAGTGATTAAAGGCCAATAAAACTTAATTAATAGCAATAAATTCTAATTAGATGGTCAAAAATACCACATGATGGGTAATTAAAATGGATGATTTATGGAGAAAGGAATTACAACATTGATTTTAAAAAATGTATTCAAATTAGAAAGGCCATGCATGAAAAGGACTCGGAACAGGCGGAAAAATCGAGTACGGCGTGCGATTTAGCTCCGGGCGGTCCAGATTTTTGGCGCGTGGCTTTCGATTAAATATCCTGATAAACTCGATACTCGTTTCGATAAATAAAATAATATATAATTCGGCGTGGATCGATCAAACGGTAAATTAAAATAAAATCGGAACATAAATATTTATATATATATAATACACAATATTTATTAATATATAATAATTTTAATATCCCGTTATATTATTAATGAAATATCATGTTTAGTTCCAAAATATTTATTTTATCATTCATTATCATTTGGAACTATTTATTTCAATCAAGGATGTTCGAATTAATTTTCGAATATCACGGTCATGTTCGGAATAATTTTCCGATAATTAATTCATGTCTAATCGTTCGATAATAATTACCGAGAAGAACCATTAATCAAGCACGTTATAAAGCTCAATTAATGTGATTGATCATAAGTATCAATTAATCAATGGATCATTAATTAGTGCAAAGCAAGCTTATGGTGCGGTTAATACTAAATTGTCGTGAGATGGGTGATATTTGTTCAAGTAATTTGTGCCCTCATCATGACCATATGCACGTGGAAGCTAGAAGTTCACTTATTAGTGACTAAGCAAAAATTTTTACACCTCATGCCTTATAGTCTTGGCAAGTGTAGCAAAATGATTGGCCATGAAAATCAAGTATTTTTCCTCCCAAATGCGTACGGTTTTATATATGAGGAAGGAGAATTTTTTTTTTATCTTAAGTTCATTTCCCTATTCAGCAAGTTAAGATATATATTAGTCTATATTTACTACATACTAAGTAAGGTTAAGTGAGCTTAAGAGAGTTGGAGATACCCTATACACACACGCACACGAGGACGAGGAAGAAACGCACGTCTGGTGCCATTTGATTCAGAATTCGAGGAGGTAACGTCCTCATCATCTTCTAACCACGTTCATGTAATCATTTTTAAGCTCATCATGTTTAAGTTCAGGTCATAAGGATCACGGAAAGCCAAATTAGGCTCGGTTAGGCCATGTTAGGCCGTGACCGTGTGATATTCGTTTTCACCGACAACTCCCGACCAGTTTGTATTTAGATAACCATTATATGTCATTTTATACCTATTTAGTCTATGTTGGCCGAGTTGTTTTCAAGATCGGTCGAGTGTTTGGCTTAAAGCTAAAGACCGTGCACGGTACGCGTGTCTCGGACATTTTCATGTTAAGTTGAGTGTTGTCGGGCAAATCAAGTATAATAGCTCATGTCATGTTCAATTAAGGTATATCATGTTAAATCATGTTTCAATTGTCGAGAGAAATTTTTGTTTTGACTAGAAAATGGCTTAAGCCGTGGACAGCGCACGGGCGCACGCCATCGGCTATGTGAGGTCATCGAACAAAAAGTCATGATTTTAAGTAAATTGATTAATTTGATTGAGATATGAGTAGTCATGTTGAATTAAGTTGCAGTTGCCGGAAGGTATTGTTGGACGGCCGATAAGGATCAGCCGTAGTCGCCACGCCCGCACACAGCGGGTAGTGCACGCCGGCAGGTCAGCTGTGTCCGCAGGCGACGTGTGTGGGCTTCGCGCATAGTCAGTCCGCAGTAGGAGCGAGAAGAGCACGGTACTGTGCAGTAGCAGCTGCCAGTGCACAAGCTCGCACGCCAGTGGCTGTGGCAGTGCCCAACAGCCTGCCGAGTGGCCAGCGCTGCGGAAGTCGCACAGTAGCGTCCGCGCGACGTCCCGTTAACTCCAGCCAGCACCGCAGGTGTCGCAAGATAGCGCCTGCGCAGTGCCAATCGCAGGGCCGATCGCCCAGTACCGCCTAGAGACGCTCGGCAGCGCCTGTGCGGTACTTGTTCATGTCAACTGCGCCCATGTGCACGTCCGTGCGCCCAGTCGCCTGCTGCAGCATGCGGTAGCGCTCAGCAGTGCCCAAATCACACCAGTCGTGCCGCACACAAGCTGTGCCGTGCACAGTCATGCCAGCGACCGTGCTCGCGGCCTTAACAGGCCGTCGGCTGAGGCAGCTGCCAACTGACCGGTCTAAGCAGACCAGTGGTTCGGCCAGACCGGTTCAAACCGATTTGGACCGAATTGACCCAGATTTTATATTTAAGTCCCGGTTCATGATTCCATTTCCATTTTCAGTTAAATTTTCAGGTCCGGTTCAGTTCAGTAAATTCATGTCAGTTTAATTTCCGATTTTAGCCGGTTCTGGTTATACCGGATAAGTCCGTAAATCATGTTTAAGTCCAGTAGAGCATCTTAACATATTTAAAAGATTATTTATCAGGCTGAGCTTAGTATTTAGTAATTGTCTATATTATTTTCAGTTTGATCAGGATACGGTTATCAGCACTACCTTTTCAGTCAGACAGTTCAAACATTCTCCTGGCAGGAGTTGTCTCACAATCGCACTTGTGGCAAAGTCGTTTGGGCCACATGAGCGAGAAAGGAATGAAGGTACTAAAGTCGAGAGGACTTTTACCTGAGTTGGAGCCAGTGGACGTGGGTCTCTGCGAGCAATGCGTGCTTGGAAAGCAGAAGCGAGTGAGTTTCACGACCACCGGGAGAGCTCCAAAGACAGAAAAACTGGAGCTCGTGCACACTGACTTATGGGGGCCAGCACCAGTGACATCTCTTGGAGGATCGATGTACTACATGACGTTCGTCGATGACTGCACAAGAAAGGTATGGGTGTACTTTCTGAAAAGAAAATCCGAAGCCTTTGATACTTTCAGGAGATGGAGAGCACTCGTGGAGAAAGAGACGGGTCTGGAAGTGAAATGTCTCACATTCGACAATGGTGGCGAGTACAATAGTAAAGCCATCAAGGAATACTGTGCTGATCATGGGATCTGGATGCAGAAGACGGTCCCAGGGACACCTCAACAAAATGGCATTGCGGAGAGGATGAACAGGACATTGAAGGAGCGTGCAAGATGCATGCGATTGAAGAGTGGATTGCCCATGATGTTTTGGGCAGAAGCAGTCAGCACGGCCGCTTTCTTGATCAACCGAAGGCCTTCTGTCCCACTTAACAACAAAATTCCAGAAGAGGTCTGGAGTGGTAAGGAAGTTGATCTCTCTTTCTTACGTACATTTAGTTGTTTGGCTTACGTTTTGAACGACGACCGGACAAAGCTGGATGCTAAGTCCATCAAATGTACATTCATTGGATATGGGACTGACGAATTTGGGTATAGATTTTGGGATGATCAAAATCAGAAAATTATTCGCAGTCGTAATGTGGTGTTCAATGAAGGCATAATGTACAACCGAAAGGAATACCCAGACGATGACAAGACCATGCAGGAGTATGTTGGTCTCGATATTTCAAATACCGGAATCATGAGTCCAGCAGATTCAGTGGGAGCTCAGATAGATGAGATCAAGCGTACAGAAGATGAGACAGAACCAGAATCGGATGAACCGATTGCTGAGAGCAGCACGCCTCTGGCACTGGGCTGAGAACCGAGGATGAGAAGGGCCCCAGATAGGTACTCCCCTTCTCTTTATTACCTACTTTTATCTGATTCTGGGGAACCCGACTCTTATGCAGAGGCAGTTAAAGATGCCCACAAGAGCAAGTGGGAGCTTGCGATGGACGACGAGATGAACTCGTTGAAGAAGAACCACACATGGGATTTGTGTGATCTTCCACAAGGAAAGAAGGCGCTTCAAAACAGATGGGTCTATCGGGTCAAGTAGGAATCCGATGGAAGAAAACGGTACAAGGCCAGACTTGTAGTAAAAGGATTCCAACAGAGATACGGTATTGACTCTACCGATGTTTTTACACCTTTTGTTAAGTTAACCACTATTCATCTAGTGTTAAGCATGGTAGCGGCGGAAAATTTGGAGTTGCAACAGTTAGATGTGAAGACGGCCTTTCTGTATGGGGATCTCGAGGAGGAAATTTACATGGTGCAACCAGAGGGATATAGAGGAAATGATAAAGCAGTTTTGTCGCCTAAAGAAGAACTTGTACGGACTGAAACAGGCTTTTCGACAATGGTACCAAAAATTCGATAATTTCATGCTGGAGATAGGATACTCCAGGTGTAATGCTGATCATTGTTGCTATGTGAAGAGGTTCGGTAACTCTTTCATTATTTTACTGCTATATGTGGATGACATGCTGATAGCAGGATCAGATGTCAAGGAGATCGAGAGGCTCAAAGATCAGCTATCTAGGAGATTTGATATGAAGGATTTAGGAGAAGCGAGACAGATACTGGGCATGAAAATCACGAGGGACAGGAATGCTGGTAAACTTTGGCTTTCTCAATCTGATTATATTGAGAAGGTGTTGTGCAGATTCAATATGAATATTGCAAAGCCGGTTCGAGTGCCATTGGGAAGCCAGTTCAAGTTGTCCAACAAGGATTCACCCGAGGATGACTCTGAAAAAGAAAAGATGAGAGTTACACCATATGCTTCGGCCATCGGGAGCCTAATGTATGCTATGGTCTGCACCCGGCCAGACAGAGCACATGCAGTGGGAGTAGTCAGCCGGTTCATGAGCAATCCTGGAGCGATGCACTGGGATGCGGTAAAGTGGATCCTTAGGTACCTGAGAGGTACTAAGGACCGGGCATTGGTATTTGGCAGGGGTACCCTTACCCTGTCTGGGTTTGTCGATGCTGATTTTGCAGGAAGTGATCTTGACAAGAGGAGGAGTACTACTGGGTACGTGTTCACTTACGGCGGGACGGCCGTATCCTGGATCTCAAAACTGCAGAAAATAGTCACATTGTCCACAACGGAAGCTGAGTACGTGGCAGTGACGGAGGCAGCCAAGGAGCTCGTTTGGCTGCAAAACTTTCTGAATGAACTTGGGAGACCTCAAGAGGATGTGGCTCTATACAGCGATAGCCAGAGTGCAATCCATCTGGCAAAGAACCCCGCGTTTCACTCGCGAACGAAGCACATCGAGTTTAAGTATCATTTTTTCTGACAACTTCTAGAGAAGAAGGTGTTGAGCTGAAAAAGTTTCTGGGAGAGAGAAATCCTGCAGACATGTTGAACAAGGCGGTAACTTTGGAAAAGTTGAAGCTGTGTGCAGCTTCGACCGGCCTTGATAATTAAAACAGACAGACCCGGCAGAACCAGGAGCAGAGATGAACATGTTGATCAATGAGGTGTGAGGACAGATTGAAATCAGTCCTCAAGTGGGAGATTGTTGAGTCAAATATTGGGTGCTGTGCCCATTCATTTTGACAGCACACAAAAGAAGAAAAAAAAAAAGTGCAGCACACAAGTGAAGAAAAATGTTGCAGCCTCTGTTGAAGAATTAAGTGCACAATTCACACCACATTTTTTCTTCTATAAATAGAAGAGAAATTTGATAAACGAAACAACAACCAAAAATATAACAACAGAGAGAGAGAGAGAGAAAAGAGTAGAAAGAGTGTATTCATACGGGCTTGTGTGAGTTGTAACATTTGGTTTATCCTATTCTTCTAGTTCATTCTCCTGGCTTGGTTCGCCCCCAGACGTAGGATTTAATCCGAACTGGGTTAACAAATCTTCGTTTCTTTTTTATTAATTTCACATTGGTGTATTGTTGTTATTCTATCTTATCCGACCTTATTTCCCAACAATTGTAATATCCCGTTATATTATTAATGAAATATCATGTTTAGTTCCAAAATATTTATTTTATCATTCATTATCATTCGGAACTATTTATTTCAATCAAGGATGTTCGAAATAATTTTCGAATATCACGGTCATGTTTAGAATAATTTTTCGATAATTAATTCATGTCTAATCGTTCGATAATAATTACCGAGAATAACTATTAATCAAGCACGTTATAAAGCTCAATTAATGTGCTTGATCATAAGTATCAATTAATCAACGAATCATTAATTAGTGCAAAGCAAGCTTATGGTGCGGTTAATACTAAATTGCCGTGAGATGGGTGATATTTGTTCAAGTAATTTGTGCCCTCATCATGACCATATGCACGTGGGAGCTAGAAGTTCACTTATTAGTGACTAAGCAAAAATTTATACACCTCATGCCTTATAGTCTTGGCAAGTGTAGCAAAATGGTTGGCCATGAAAATCAAATATTTTTCCTCCCAAATGCGTACGGTTTTTATATATGAGGAAGGAGAATTGTTTTTATCTTAAGTTGATTTCCCTATTCAGCAAGTTAAGATATATACTAGTCTATATTTACTACATACTAAGTAAGGTTAAGTGAGATTAAGAGAGTTGGAGATATCCTATACACACACGCACACGAGGACGAGGAAGAAACGCACGTCTGGTGCCATTTGATTCAGAATTCGAGGAGGTAACGTCCTCATCATCTTCTAACCACGTTCATGTAATCATTTTTAAGCTCATCATGTTTAAGTTCAGGTCATAAGGATCACGGAAAGCCAAATTAGGCTCGGTTAGGCCATGTTAGGCCGTGACCGTGTGATATTCGTTTTTACCGACAACTCCCGACCAGTTTGTATTTAGATAACCATTATATGTCATTTTATACCTATTTAGTCTATGTTGACCGAGAAGTTTTCAAGATCGGTCGAGTGTTTGGCTTAAAGCCAAAGACCATGCACGGTACGCGTGTCTCGGATATTTTCATGTTAAGTTGAGTGTTGTCGGGCAAATCAAGTATAATAGCTCATGTCATGTTAAATTAAGGTATATCATGTTAAATCATGTTTCAATTGTCGAGAGAAATTATTTTTTGGACTAGAAAATGGCTTAAGCCGTGGGCAGCGCACGGGCGCACGCCATCGGCTATGTGAGGTCATCGAACAAAAATTCATGATTTTAAGTAAATTGATTAATTTGATTGAGATATGATTAGTCATGTTGAATTAAGTGGGAGTTGCTGGAAGGTATTGCCGGACAGCCGATAAGGATCGGTCGTAGTCGCCACGCCCGCACACAGCGGGTAGTGCACGCCGGCTGGTCAGCTGTGTCCGCAAGCGACGTGCGTGGGCTTCGCGCATAGTCAGTCCGCAGTAGGAGCGAGAAGCGCACCGTACTGTGTAGTAGCAGCTGCCAGTGCGCAAGCTCGCACGCCAGTGGCTGTGGCAGTGCCCAACAGCCTGCCGAGTGGCCAGCGCCGCGGAAGTCGCACAGTAGCGTCCGCGCGGCGTCCCGTCAGGTCCAGCCAGCACCGCAGGTGTCGCAAGATAGCGCCTGCGCAGTGCCAATCGCAGGGCCGATCGCCCAGTACCGCCCAGAGACGCTCGGCAGCACCTGTGCGGTACTTGTTCATGTCAACTGCGCCCATGCGCACGTCCGTGCGCCCAGTCGCCTGCTGCAGCGTGCGGTAGCGCTCAGCAGTGCCCAAGTCACACCAGCCGTGCCGCACACAAGCTGTGCCATGCACAGTCATGCCAGCGGCCGTGCTCGCGGCCTTAACAGGCCGTCGACCGAGGCAGCTGCCAACCAACTGGTCTGAGCAGACCAGTGGTTCGGCCAGACCGGTTCAAACCGGTTTGGACTGGATTGACCCAGATTTTATATTTAAGTCCCGGTTCATGATTCCATTTCCATTTTCAGTCAAATTTTCAGGTCTGGTTCAGTCCAGTAAGTTCAAGTCAGTTTAATTTCTGATTTTAGCCGGTCCTGGTTATACCGAATAAGTCCATAAATCATGTTTAAGTCCAGTAGAGTATCTTAACATATTTAAAAGATTATTTATCAGGCTGAGCATAGTATTTAGTAATTGTTTATATTATTTTCAGTTTGATCAGGATACGATTATCAGCACTACCTTTTCAGTTAGACTGTTCAGGTGGGGACTCAGACTGCGTATTACATTGATTATAATTATTCTACCATGTTTGAGGTATGTATTATCAGTATCCGCTCGGAATGGTCGCCGGTCCATTATGGGTTCTAGTGGCCTTAGTCTGCCCACTAGAGTGTGCACATGGTGTCCGGCATTAGCTTTTTGCTGGCAGATGTTCAGGTATCAGGCAGGTGATGATATTATCTCACCATCAGTATCAGATCATGATTATTCAGTACCGGTTTCATGTTCATGTTCATGCCAGAATCATGTTATTGTAATTATTTTCACTGTTTACTTTAGTATGAGTTTCCACGGAGCACAGTGGACTTTAGTGCTCACAACCCACTTTTATCATGTTTTTCAAGTCAGGACGTCGGGCCGGAGGTGTGAGATGACGGATGATTCAGGACTTTTTGCTCATGTGATTGTAAATATTTTGATGATATGATGTTTTGACGAGCTTATCTTGATCAGACTTTCAGTTAAATAATACATTAAGTCATGTTTTTACGGTAGCACTCAGAATCAGTTTTCGCAAACTAATTGTTCTATTTGAAAAGTTTTGTGAAATGACGCACTCTGATTTTCATGATAAGACGGGGTATTACAATAATCATACACACAAAAACGTTTATTTAATAAAAAAATATGCATTTAGACATTTAATAACATTTAGGCATTTAGCACAATAATAATAATAATAATACAAAATAATTAATCTCAAATAATTCATAATCAAACGGGGTATTACAAAGTAGTCGTTTGATGAAGAGGTGATCTGCATATGTAATGTAGCTTGTCCTGTTTTCTTTCACTGAGTTTTGGAATTTTGAAAAACTGTTTTGAAACGAGAGAGTTATGATTTCTGCAAAATTATCACGCAAGCAGTTTTTATTATAACCCGACAGCTTGTGTGTATACTATGTTTGACCTGTTTATCATGTCTTAAGGTGCTCAAATGAAACTGTGTTCTTCATAAACGTTATAGTAGTGTTTCTTAGCTTTCTAATGAGGTAAGATGCATGCTGATACGAGCTCTGTACCATAAATTAGAGTCTAAATGCTGAGGTGTTGTTTGTAACATGAATTGGTTTCTGACATATTTCATGTACCGAACATTTTATGTCTGAACTCATTGATAACATTATTACTTGTCAATATGGCCTTCATCAAAGTTGTAGAAAATTGTGTTGGCTGCATTTTGGTTTTAAAGTATCATTAAAAGCTGGTCTGTAGCTCTAGTTATGTCAAATTGATTGAAGTTTTGCATGTTGCTGTTTTGAACTTTTGACAGAAAACTGAATCTAAATGTTAACTGCTTTTATCCTATCTTGATGACCTTATCTTCTCTTGAGTTATAAATGAAAGTGGTTGGACTTCCTCTTAAATTTCTAATGTTACCAAAATCATGTCAGTATGTTGTGTATAGAATGAGTTATGTCTGTTTTTCCACAACTGTGCACCATCAGGTTATATTCCCTGAACTGCAACTAGGTTCTTCATGCTAGTTTATTTTTGACCTGTTACATTCTGTTTTTTGCTTCTAAGTTCGTCATGAAAATTGTAGATGCATGCCTTAGATTTAATTTGAGCCGTGAATCATGTTATTTGAGTGCATGTAGCTTATAATATCCTCAATTTTCTGAGACTCTATAAGTTGTTTATTTCATGTTTGAAACTGCGACCTTGATTTAAATGTTTTCTGAAATATGTGATCACATGACCTTATCTTCTATAGTGTTCTTCATGAGAGTTATAACCTTGTTCCTTAGCTTTCTGTCGATGCTTGAATCATATTATTTTTTTTATCATGATCATAGTTCGAGATATGCATTAATTATTGAATTCCTGTATAAGCTGTTTTCCATTTTCGAGCGGCATTTTAGTTTTGTATGTTAGCTTCTACTTCGCCATCCGAATGAACTTGTATGCTTTTTTGATCTAAATGAGAATTGTAGCGCATGTTATAGAATTTGTATCATTCAGGAATCATGCTTAAGTAAGTTATATGTTGCAAGTTATACCTGATTATAGAATGATGTACTGTGCAATTTCGGTAAACATGTGTAATGTTTTCGAAAATAAGTGTTATCTTCAGTATGCGTTATATGAATTAATTTGATCCTTGTTATATCATTGTTGACTGTAACGCTTACGAGAGAATCTTTACGCTAAGATCTCGAAGTGTAACGCTATAGGATGTGTATGTGGTTGAACTCGTTTAGGACTACCGACACGATTAGCTACCCGAGTAAAAGCTGATGTGACGGCCGACATTGTTAGTCGGAAGAGTCAAACGAGCTAACCGTTTTGTTGTTTGGCGATGACCGCAGGGTTAGGGTTGTTCCTGGCACTGGCGCAAATGTTCGATCCATATGGGGAAAATGTTGTTGTCGAACCCCAAACCTTTGTAATTTTGAGTCTTGTAGAGAAACCATTTCCCTATTTGAGTACCTAGGAATTGTGAAACCCAAAAATTAAAATTCTGGAATGCACCTCGAACTGAGTGCCGAGCCTGACTAGGTGTAGCCACCTGAAGTGGTGGCCGAGCCCGCACACCCGAACGCACGAACTCCCCAGATCAGTGTGTACGGCCAAACCTTGACCTTGTAGCTGGTATCCGAGTGGGTACATGCACGCGTCCTAGCGCCCCGCATATGCAGCGCCAGCGTGTGTGTCAACTTTCGGGTGACAGTGCATTCAACTCAGTCCGACCTTATCCTTTTAGGGGTCTTTGAACCAGATTTTTGGTCAAATTGTATATTGATCTTTCGAGTCGTTATGTGAATTCACTAATTAACAACCCTCGATGTGTGAGGTTGGTCGATTAGTTTCCTTTGCCACATGCGAGATTTTCTCGACATGGCGAGATAGTAGTTTCGTATTAATGTGGAGCGGAGCCTTGAGTCTCGACTGGAGACGGACTCCGTGGAAGGAAATCTTTATTGAGTATCTAGCCTATACTTCCTAAACCGCATACGAGATGTTGTTCATGTCGGCAAGGAGAGAGGCTTTGTCAATGGTATCAAACGGAACTGTGTGTTCTGAATGTACCAGATTTGAGAATAAGTGATGATTGCCAACACTATCATGATTTCTCGATCAAGTCAATAGTTTAGCCTGAAATTGACTCCACCACCGGGACTTGCGAGGATGCATGACACGTTCTAGCCTTGTGATGGAGGGAATGTGTGTATGATCTCGAGGCATGTGTGAATTGTGACGAGCTGCGTGATAGGCAGAACCCTACCTGTATGGAGGTACCGACGACCTGTTGGGACCGAGGGTCCATCAGGGAAAGACCGGGAGGGGGACTTGTCAAAGTCCAGTGGTTGTAGTCATGTCGAGGGCGAGACGACTTGGCAGAGGGAGACCGAGGTCGGAGGGACCTTGGTATTTTTATCGCTTTCTAGATTTTTATTTTCGAATTCCGAGGACAGAATTCTTTGTAAGGTGAATAGACTGTGACGCCCCGTTTGATGAAGAATTATTTGGGATTTTATTGATATATTATTATTATCATTTGCCCATTTTTATTATTATTATTATTATTTGTTAAATTGCTAATAATTGCCTAATTGTTATTAATTATCTATTATTACTAAATAAATATTGTGTGATATATATATGTTATTCGGTCTAATTTATTTTAACATCGCGATTCACCGAGCCATTTGATAATCGAGCCAAGAGAGCGAGAACCACCCGCTCCCCAACCCGGTCCATTTTGTGTTTTCTTGGTGGGCTTGAAATAAAACCTAGGTTATATTTTTTTACGAGCACACCCTATTCTAGGTTCTCGCGTCTGCAGCCTTCTTTTACCATCATCTCCAATCCCACTTCCCCGTGAACTCGTCCGTCACGCAGAAGAGAGAAATCTCTCCATCTCATTAAAAATCAGTCTCCCTCTTCCAATAATCAGAGCACCATCATCGCCCTCCCCCACCGCGTCAATCTCCAGCCACCGTCCACACTGCACGTCAGGCCCTTATCCACGCGCGAAATCCACAGTCCTCGTCGCGAAACCTGCACGCAGCGCCCTCTTCCGGTGAGATGACGAACGACGGCGAACCCTTATCGAGCTGTTCCCAGAAGAGGTGGGAAAGCCACGACTAAGAGCCCCATCGCGGCTGACAAGTGAGCCTCGTTGGTAGCGGCTGAAGCCCGATTTTCTCTGACGAGTTCGAGCTCTACCTTAAGTCGCGATGATTCTCGACTTCCGACGATTTTCACCACCGTTCGGAAAGCATCATTCAGTTACGCTGAACTTCTGGCAGATTTGGCAGCGAGGAACCCCGGCCCTCAACTTCGGGCTCTGTTCGATATGTACAGACTTTCATACCGGAGAACTCGAGATCGACGGCAACAGACCCTAGCCCAAAGAGTGTACAGGTTGAGAATTGGTTCTTTTCTTCGAGTGATCTTACGTCGAGAACCTCGCGAATGACCTCAGGCCACCATATGCTTAGACCTGCAAGCCGAGCGTAGCCGTCGAGCCTTGGTCCGGTCATCCCCGTTCGTGCCCTACGCTACATTTTCCCGAGCTTCTCCCGAGAACGGTACAAGGCTGACGAACCCTCTTTATTTTAATGTGTTCTTGTGTTATGTGTTGGATTTTGTTGAGATTGGCAATAAAGTGGTATAATAATCGTTTCGATATGTGTTATATTCGAATTATGCGTTGTTATGTGAATCCGGTTAAATTAGTATCAGGGTTGACTCTCTTATATTGTATATGCGCGTACATGAGGTGTATATTGTGATTAATGTGACCCCTGATGCTATGTACATGAAATTATGTTTTTGTGCTGAAAATCGTGTAGGAACTTCTCGTTATAGCCTTTGTTTGTGCCCAGATTATCGTGGCCTAAAAGTTGTTGTCTGGTTAAGTGTTCTGCATAAATTTTGTAGTTCTTTGAGTTATGTTTCTGTGAATTTTGAAATTTCATGATTCGGAGTTAAATTGAATTTATTATGAATTTTTGAAGTTGTAACTGCGAGCAGTTTTTGAAATTTCAGGCAGAATTGTGAATCATGATGTTGGGCTGTTTTTGACAATTTTAATGTGACTATGTGAAAATATGATCAACATAAAACTTGTAGTACATATTATAAGCTTTCTCTGGGAGTTGAAATCATATTAGTTGGGTTTCTAGTTGATTTTATATAATTTTTCAAAGTTGGGGTTATGCCCAAAATTTTTAAAACAGCCGATGTGTTTACGATTGAAATGTATGCTCTAAAATGAGGCCCTTAACGTGGTTATTTGTAAAAATACCCTTCTTTCAATTCAAGTGTAATTTTTGTAGGTTTTGAGTTTGCATGATTCGGAGTTTTGTGGCATGAGATATTCCTGTTTTAGTGACCTGCTATAATTGATAAAAAGTTGCGTTGGCAGATTTCTTTGCGTAAGTGTTTTACGCTTAAACTCGGCTGTAAAGCTATTTTTGGCTTAAATGATCAACATGAATGTTGTGTATATACGTGTTAAATGCTCATTAGTTTTAGAATCACTTGAATATCAAGCTTGTAGCTCATGTTACCTTGGAATTATTGAGACTATGCGAGTTGTTCATTCTCATTTTTGGTCTACAATTATGTTATGTGTTATTGTTGAAGTATGTGGCTAATTTATATCGCGTGAGTGTAGTTAAGTAATTGTGTGTTGGATAGGCTTTCATAGGACTATTTTGTGTAATGTAGGTGTTTGACGAGTTGTGTCTCGGCCTACCTTTTCCCTCGAATTTCTGTGATTTCATCCTTCGGATACCATGTGGGTCTTATTTAAATTGTCTATGCCATGAATGATAAATGTTTATATTTGTGGGTATGATCTATGCATGAACATGAAATATGTAGCCTATCGATGTGAGCTGTTACGGTCGTCGGTACGGTTATCCCCGTCGATGTAATACGGTTGCTCTTGTGAGGCAAGTCTCCTTAAGTCCTGATATGGCCGTGCCCTTGCGAGGTACATAAGCCCATATAGAAGGTTGTGTCCGTAGCGTGGCATGTACTCCCGCCATCGGGTAACCAATCTCCGTTCTGCGGCTAGAGATAGATGTGCACAGGAGTAGTGTGGTTGTTGTGATCTTGATAGGAGACGAGATATGATGTGATTATTTTATTTTCATGTTGCGACCATACTATCTTGACATAACGTTATTTATGTGCATAGTAGTGAGCACTACGTTTATTTTGTGCTCACTCCCATCTGTTCTTCACGGATGCAGGTTAAGCAGGTCCCGGATGACGGGGGAAGACGAGTGGGTCGGTCTTTATTTATGCTTTATGATTATGCTTCCGTTATGAATAATGTGTGGTCCTTGAGACGTGTTGAACCGTTTTCAAAACATAATTTTTTTTTTTGGGGGATTATTGGACCCTTTTTGTTTGGATATTCGTATTGGAATTATTCTTGAATATCATGTGTTCGTTTATGCTTGCTATAATGTTTAGCTAATAATCATGTAAAATTGATGTTTTAAGGGTTAATGAAAACCATGTGAACAACCAGATATGACTTGGTTGATGATAAATGTTTGAATAACGCCCATGGTTTTGAAAACGAGTTCGAAAAATTATTTCTTGATTTTTGGAAAGTCCAGAATTTCTTTAAAATCAAAGTGGGGTGTTACAGTCGCGGATGAAGCCGTCAAGGAAGCAAGAGAGGTAGTCCGCCGCAAGCACAAAAAGGGACGGGGAAAGGGGGTCTCCCTGTCTAAGGCCTCTAGAGGAGAGGAAAAAATCGGTGGGGCTACCATTAACCAGGACCGAGAACGTGCAGTGCTCCACACACGCCTCAACAAAACTGATCCACCGCTTTGGAAATCCCATCCTAGTCAGTGCCTCCCTAAGAAACGGCCACTCCACCCTATCATACGCCTTAGCCATGTCTAGCTTCAGCGCAATATTTGGTGCCCGCTTTCAATACGTATGGGAGATATCGTGGATCATCTTCTGGGCCAAATGTATGTTATCACTAATGACCCGATCCTTGACGAAGCTACTATGGTTCGGAGAGATGAGGGAGGAGAGAATAGGGGAAAGACGGCCGTTAAGAATTTTTGAAATAAGCTTATTGGTCACGTTACACAGCTTATGGGCCTGTAGTCGGACCAAGAGCTCGGATTCGGTCTTTTGGGAATCAAGACAACAGAGGTAGCCGTTAAGGAATCCGGCATCCGGTGCCCGGAGAGGAAATCCAACACTGCCTCCTTAACGTCAGGCTCGACTATATCCCAGCAGACCTGATAGAAGAGAGAAGAGAAACCATCGGGGCCAGAAACGCTGTTGGGATCAATCCCGAAAACAGCATCCCTAACCTTCTCCCTACTCGGGAGCTCGCAGAGGCCGACAAGGTCGACCGAAGGAGGGATGGTAGGGAAGAAAGAGACGGTCGGGGCAATGAGGGACCCTCTATCAGAGGTGAAGAGGGTCTAGAAGTGAGCAACAGCCGACTCCCGAATCTGAGACTCCTGGATCAGGGATGACCCATCAGCCTCAATACTATGGATGTACGACTTAGCACACTTTTGCCTAACGAAGCCCTGGAAGAACCTAGTGTTCTACTCGCCCTCAGCCACCCAACGAACGACCGCCTTCTGCTTCCAGAAATCCTCCTCCATAAGGAGTCGGAGCTGGTACTCGGCATGGCAACAGTGGATTGCAGTCCTATTCTCCGAAGTGGGATCCAGGTCATAGACCCGCTCAGCCTCCGCTTGCGCACTCTAAGCCACAGAAAGGCGCTGATGGAGGTTTCCAAAAACATCCCAGTTTCACTGTCTCAACCTACGCCGCAGTTTATCGAGCTTCGACTGGAGATTGCGCATCCCGAAGAGCCTAGTCGGCTGAAGCCAGGAGTCCTTCAGTGTCATGGAAAGAGTGGTGGCGAACAGACATGTTCTGGAACCTAAAAGAAGCACAACGGGGGTGCTCGAAAATCGACACCTAATGAGGAGGGGTGAATGGTCAGACCCAAATCGAGTGAGGTGCGTGACGGCCGTGACCGCAAACACCTTCGATCACGCCTCAGAAACCAAGGCA
>CACSLK010022181.1:1138662-1149994 GCA_902706635.1 Striga hermonthica | reverse complement strand
TGTGACTTATGTCACGACGTGGCTTATGTCACGAGATCAGTTATCAGTTACGTGACTTATGTCGCGAGTTCAGACCGGTATCAGATATCAGTTTCAGTTCAGTTATATATGTTTAGTTCATGATATTGTTATTATTTACAATCTTTTACATTAGCATGAGTTTCCACGGAGCACAGTGCCTTAGTGCTCACTCCCCAGTTTTATCATGTTTTTCAGGTCAGGATGTCGGGGCGGGAGCGTGACGTGACGTGACGGGACTGCAGGATATTTATATATGTTTTGGGACTGTATAAATATGATTATGACTTACGCTTCCGCTTATATTTTGATGACTTGTGATGACGTTTTTGATGTCTTTTGACGTACTCATTTGACGAACTCATCACTTTGACGAACTTTTAAGAAAATTAAATTTTCAGTAACCGGATGTTTTTATTAAATTAAAACAACGGTTTTCTAAGTTAAGTCACGATCTTAAAAGGTAGCACCCCGAATCAGTTTTCGCGAAGTAAAAAGGTTTTCTTTTAAATAACTTTGCGAATTTTAAGCACGCTCTGATTTTACAGTAAGGAGGGGTGTTATAAAAGTAATTCTCATGTGCACACCTATAACAATAGACTGCTGCTCGTATGCCTTTCGGCGAACATAAATGGGGTGCCCAAATAGCAGGAGGCTCAACCGTCACAGCACGCACCTAGTGCTGAGACAGGATATCCATCACCGGCCAGGGCACGTTGCCAAGGTCTTACAGATGACGTGGTCCTTAACCAAGGACAAACATGGAGATTACCCTTGCAGGGTACGTTCTATAGCTACGGGGATAACCGTTCGACGGCCGGTACAGCTCACATCGAAGATTACATGCTCACATGCATACATTGATCATACCCACATAAATAAAACAATTATCATTCAAGGCATATACAATTTTGAATAACCCACCTGGATTACGAAGTAGACGATATTGCGATAATCAGTCGAAGGCAGGCAGAGGCTCGACTCCTCGTTAATCTACAGTTAATAATTTTTCTTTTCTTATTATTGAAGGTGGTGAAGACAGACAAGAATAGAGAAGGACAAGCAAATAAATTAAACACATAAGGCACACAAGGCGAACGAGGCCATAACATACAACACAAAAGCACATACTAGCCTCCTCTTTTCTCTTCCTTTACTCATGCTCAAAATAATAAAATTTAAGGCCTTTTGAAC
Organism: Striga hermonthica; assembly: GCA_902706635.1. Classification (NCBI taxonomy): domain Eukaryota; kingdom Viridiplantae; phylum Streptophyta; class Magnoliopsida; order Lamiales; family Orobanchaceae; genus Striga; species Striga hermonthica. The sequence continues at coordinate 1,148,782 of CACSLK010022181.1, read as the reverse complement.
TGAATTTAAAGCTCTGAACTATGTATTTCCATCATGATTATTACATAATGAGTTCAACAAATGTTACAGAATAAGCACAAACAAGGTGATGCTAAATTACATCACAATATGTAATCATTTATTTCTTTTTCTCAAAACTCTAGCAACATATATTTAGGCTCCATTAAGTGAGCATCTCTAGTAAATTCAGCCTCTATAACATCACATAAACTCACAAAAACAGAATCAAATGCATGCTCAAAACATGGAAACACAAGGTCTGAAGAATAAAGCACCACAAGTATCTTGTTCATCTTTCTTTTCTCAACATTTAACCAACACTTTATAAGGCCTTATAAACTAACGTGAGAGATGTTTAAAACACTCAAATTCAACATGAAATAAATGCATAAGGATCAGCATGTATATCTCGTAAAACTCAGCCCCAAACAACAACAGTTGAAAACCAAAATCTCAACACATAATGCTTTATATCATTTTATTTATATAAACGCACACAACACATTAAGGCTGAAATAAACCAAGTTCAAAGTTGTAAGTATATTTCATTTTTAGCACATAAACACCTCAATTATGCCTCAACAAACTCCACGAAAAACCGTGTCATAAATTCGAGCCAAAAACATATAAACACAATTCATTATCTTCCCTTTTTCACTAAGTCGAAGCATGCCATTTCTTGATTCTTAAAACAGATTCGTAAGCATAATTTCAGCCACACTTTGAGAGTAGATAGGATCAGCTGATTACCTTCAACAAAGGTTAAAAATGGAGGCAAGGAAGGCTCGGTTGCCGGAAGTCGAGGTTTAAGTCGCGACCAAAGGGACCTGATCTCGGCCGATGACAGAAGATCGAACAAGAGGACCGAAGTCACATTGAGCACTCGGCTCTCGCACGGGGCCCGAAAGGGCTACCGCTGCTGTTCGGGCCGCTAACCGAATGCCGACGGGGGTGCCGCTGCTCGGAAAAGAAGCCGACGAGGAGTGTTGTTGTTGTTCTTGTGGTTATTCGAGATGCTGTCTCGGCGAACAGCCGCTGCCTGTTGATAAAGAAGCCGGCCACTGCCGCTGAAAAGGTGCTGGCTGAGATGGTTGCTGATGCCGCGAATGGTCCGACCTCCATGGCTGAAAAGCTGCCTGCTCGCGACGGCAAAGCCGATGCCCACTGAAGAACTCGGCTTCCTCTCATGCGCAGAAATCCGTTTGTTGCTCTCGATGAGTCGTCACCTGGACTAATTGGTCTCGCCGTCGGGAAGGAAAAACTCAGGACGGCGTGGAGTTGCTGAACAGAACCGCCGATTGAGAAAGATCGATGGTAGCTACTGCTCGATGGCCGAGATGGTAGCTTTCGGCGTGAACGGATGGGGTCTGCTCGACTTCAACGGAGATGATGGTGTTGCTGCGATGAACCGCCGAAATCTGCTGCTCAGTTTTCTCTTCCCGCAGTCAGACACACGCGAACGACGATTGGCATGCACCGGAAGGGTGGATTCAAGCGAACGGATGGATGGATTAAATAGCGATTGGAAGTCAGGTGTTTGGGAGATGAAGTTCTGCACGATATGGGAAATTTATGGGGAATTGCTGCTACGCTAATCTGGCTGAGAGAGGGAGACGTGCCATTGGAGAGGGTGACAAGAGGCTGCGATTTGAAGGGGAAGAAAAATGGGGTTCTGCTTGATTTTTAGTGGCGTGAAAATAGGTTTAAGGGTTGAAGATATTATAACTTCTGGGCCGAGACTATTGCAATTGGGCCGAGTTAAAATACAATTAGATTTGGGCCGATTTTTATACCATTAAACTGGGCTGGGAAGAATACACCCAATTGCTCTGGTTCGTACAAGCTAAAAATGGACAGAAATTAGTATTGACTCGGTCAAATGAATAAATTCAAGGTTCGGTTGGAATGGTTCGAAAACGAATCTGAACGGATTAAGAATCGGTTAACGCGATTACACCAAAAATTACCGAATAATTAATCTAATTCAAATAAATTTTAATAGTTCTAACGCATACATAACAATTTAAATCACCTAATATTCACATAAATAATAATGTAAAGATCACATAATAATCACCTAAATTATTTCACATAACAATTTAAATATATAAGCAAATAATTATGACAGAAAGAGACGAGCAATTAATAAAAGATAATCGAGCAAATAATATAAAACAAAGGCAATAATCAATTATAAAGCAAATAAATAATAATATAAAATCCATAAAATTCTAATAAACGAACGGGGCACTACAGAAACTCTCGCACGAGATGCCGTGCTGGGCGCGGTTAGGACCGCATGTCTACTCAGGAATGGGAGGAAGAGAGACTCTAGTCGACGGAGTACTCGGGTGCTGGCCGACAGAGTGTGGCTGGAGACTAGCAGAGGCAATATTTGCCGGCTCAGTCGTGCTCCCAATCCTAGCAGAGGGGATACGTGCCGGCTCATCCCCTTCCGGGAGAGCAGTGACGGGAGCAGTCCTCATCTTCAGAGAGCAGTCCTGTCTAGATGAATGGATAGGCAAAGGAACAGCGACACGAGTGTTGTCATCAGATAAATGGATAGGCGTGCCACTGGACGAGGTGGACGGCTGCTCCAGGTCATCTAGAAGGAGATCATCATCGTCTAAAAAAGAAAGATCCGAGAGCCTATGAGGGTCACTAGAAGGCTCGGCCTCATCCTCTGGCTCTGGGGAGAGGACAAAAAAGCGCGAGTGATTGGCCTTAAAGGCCGACTGTAAAGTATCCTTGGGAAGTAAGCCCGAGGCCTTGGCCTTGGGCCCTACTGTAGCCAACAGCTTGGGCTGAGCATCCTTCCCAGTCTGGGCAGTGGCGTCCATCACGACCTGGCCCTTATCCGTGGCCCCCTTTGGGGACCCGAACACATGGAGAGGGCCTTTGCCCTTTCCCTTCGGGTCTCTCCAGCCGTTGGAGGATCCTGGCTGGGTCGCACGACGGCGCTGAGGAGGAGTGGGTCGTGGCTTATTGCCACTGATGTAAAAATCGGCCGCTATGTGTCCCACATGACTGCACGAGGAACAGAAAGCGGGGATCTTCTCATAAATCACCCGCTGAACAAAGGTCCATGACCGGTGCTCAATCTCAATCTCGTGGATAGGCTCCACTCTGAGATCAATCTCAACACAAAATCGCGCCATATTAGCCCTGGACTGGAGGGCAGTCAAGGCATCGATACGGACCGGTTTTCTGACACACTTAGCAAGTGTGGTGATGGAATCTCGGTGATAAAGGTGTGGTGGAAGGCCGGGAAGGCGGCACCACACCGGAACGACGGGCATCTCCGTCTTCGGGTTGAACCCGAAAGTGTACTTGAATACCCTAGTAGGGCATCTACATACAGGAATAGAGGTTTTAAGCCAAGCCTCATTATAGTCCTCGGGGAGATTAAACGAGACTAAGAGATGATTGAAATTATACCACTTAAAGGAGTACCTACCCTTAAAATCCCATTTTCCTAAACCAGCAACAAGGTCGGNNNGGGGGGGGGGGGGGATAACATAGGTAAACTTAAACACAAGGGTGTTAGATAACTTACCGACAAGGTTGTCAGCTTCGGTCTTTGAGAATCGAGCCTTCACCTTGTTTCCCTCCGAGCGGATGATGGAGTCGCAACCATGCTTGTATTCCCCGTCAGAGGTGAACTCCTTGGGTGTCGGGCGTGGGGCACTTGTGCCGCCATCTCTCCTACCCGTAATAGCTTCCCGGAAGAAGAGCAGGCCAGTGGAAGAGCTCGGGGGAGGCCCGGTTGAAGCGGGGTTGGTCGGGGAGGCATTCTTCGGCCGTGGCCCGACTGGATAAGGTCCGGTAGAGAGGGCCACGGTCGTCGTGCTAAGGGTCGCAACAACTACACCATCTTCCCGCACATACAAAACGGTCAGATTAGCGTCAACAGCGGGATAAGATGCTACTCCGGCGGCAATGGTGGAGCTTTCGGCAAGAGGCTCGGTCGAAAATGGGAAATTTGGCCGAGCTTCGAGATTTCCAGACGTAGGGGGCGGTTCCGGTACGTTCTTGGCGGTATGGACGGCCAGTTGGGGGTCGGTGGCCGTGACTATGCCGGAGCCGGCGAAGGCCTGGTGGTTTCGGTTTAGAAGGTCGAGCTGCGGGAGGTGTGATATCTGTTGGCGTGAGGAGGTGGGCTGGGAATTTTTAGGTGATGTGGGCTGGGCAGGTTTCTGAGATGTGGGCTGTGGGTTAATTTGTGTTGTGGGTGAAGTGGCATGGGTTACGGGCTGGGAGATATGATTGAATGGGGTGGGCTGGGGAGTATGGGTTTTGGGCTGAGGAAAGGAGGTAATAGACTGGTTTGTGATGGGAAAGGTTGTGATCGAATTGGGCTTAGGAGGCCCAATTAGGTATGGATCAAAGAAAATATTGGGGGAAGAATTTTGTCTCACAAGAAGTCCACTTGGCCCGATGGATGTTGGGTGAGAAAGCTGGGACGCAGCCACGTGGAATGGATGATGAAAGTGTAGGAAACTTTTATCGGGAAAAATAAAAATAAGATGGCTTTAATATATAAAAAATACCGAGGCCTGTGTGAACACAGTGTCCTTAAAACATATTCTCCCCGTATGAGCGTCTGTTTCCCAGGATACAACGGCAAAACCGAAACAAATTCGGCGAACTGAAATTTTGCCTGAACTTGATACTTTAGCTACTAGAGAGGAAAGAATTTTTGAGATTTTCTCTATCTCATGTAGCACAAATGTCACAACATTTATATAGGCAAAAACATAATGCCTATGTTACAAATCAATTAATTTGTCTTCTTCAATGGAACAAAACATAAGTTTGCTCTTTCCTCATTTCACTTCATTAAATTCATTACTTCATGAATTTATTTGTTATGGAGTTAAAACTCCCACCATAACAATTTACTTCATCCGCTATGGGTTTTACTTACAACAATCCCCCATATGAAGAAAATTGTTCATTGTTTAGTGTCATGTCCAACAGTTGAAACCTGCATAGGATAGGTAGGTGTTACCCTTTGAACCTTCCCTTGTGAAAGCACATTAACTTTACTAGCTGACCAGTAAACGCGATGTCTTTGAACTGTTCTGCCTTTTGTGTAAACGATAAATATACTTCACACAGGATTTTCCCTAACATATTTCAGTTCTCATTATTATGTCCATTAGTGGCCTTGGGCATAGCCTGGTTCTGTGAGAGGGTCTAAGAGTTGAGCCTCACACAATTCTCTTCAAAGCGGCCCCACTTCTCTCTCACATAGGTGATTCTTAATTATAAGTACCCCGTACTACCTTCTCATACAAGAATCATTAAAAGCCAAATGCTTATCCTACTCACCACGGGTATCACTGTTTAAGGAATGGACATGGGATATTATCCCACAGTGATCACAAGAGTCTTTTTACAATTAGGTTGTCCCTTTGAACCAAGATCTTGGATCTCCAGTCAACAAGGTAGGGTTTCCATTGTATCAACTTATTTCTAGAGGCTTAAGTCTCATTCCTCTCAAAGATTTAGCAACCAACTCTCTATTTAACCCTTTGGTTAGCGGATCCGCAAGATTATCTTTTGACTTCACATAGTCAATAGATATAGTACCAGTTGAGAGTAGTTGTCTAATGGTATTATGTCTTCGACGAATATGTTTGGACTTACCATTATACATATTACTTTGTGCTCTGCCTATAGCCGATTGACTATCACAATGTATACAAATGGCTGGCACTGGCTTTGACCATTTTGGAAAATCTTCTAAGAAATGGCGAAGCCACTATGCCTTTTCTCCACTTTTGTCCAATGCTATAAATTCGGATTCTGTTGTGGATCTGACAATAACAGTCTGCGTAGAAGATTTCCATGATATGGCTGCACCTTCCCAAAGTGAATAAATATCCACTAGTGGATTTAGAATCTTTCATATCCGATATCCAGTTGGCATCACTATAGCCTTCAATTACAGCTGGATATTTACAATAGTGCAGACCATATTTACAAGTATATCTCAAGTATCTGAATAATCTCACAATTCCTTTCCAGTGTTCATCTCCTGGATTACTTGTGTATCTACTCAGTTTACTCACAGCAAAGGGGATGTCTGGTCTAGTACAATTCATTAGATACATCAGACTCCCTATCACCCTTGAATATTCGACTTGAGAAACACTTTCTCCTTTATTTTTCGACAGATGTTGACTTGTATCTATCGGGGTCCTAGCCTGAGTCAAATCATCCTTATAAAATTTTTCAAGGATTTTCTCCACATAATGTGCCTGACTCAGAACAATTCCTTGTGATGTTCTATGAATTTTAATTCCAAGAATCACATCAGCTAGACCCATATCTTTCATGTCAAATCTAGAATTTAACATATCTTTTGTGGATTTAATAATTTTATCATTGCTTCCAACAATAAGCATGTCATCTACGTAAAGACATAGGATTACATAACCCTTTTCCGTGCCTTTAACATAGATACATTTATCACATTCATTAATTTTAAATCCACTTTGAATCATGACATTATCAAACTTTTCATGCCATTGTTTTGGAGCTTGTTTTAAGCCATACAAAGACTTAACCAATTTACAAACTTTATTCTCTTGCCCGGGGGCAGAGAACCCTTCAGGTTGCTCTATATAAATCTCTTCTTCTAAATCTCCATTTAGAAAAGCTATTTTTACATCCATTTGATGTATTTCAAGGTTTCGTAAAGCTACAATTGCAATTATTACCCTGATGGATGTTATCCTCGTTACCGGAGAATATGTATATAAGTAATCAAGGCCTTCTTTTTGCTTATAACCTTTAATTACAAGTCTAGCCTTATACTTATCAATTGTTCCATCAGGTTTTATTTTTCTTTTGAAAATCCACCTGTAGGCTAGAAAAATGGAATCCATTTTCACTTTGGATTGCTTCTTTCCAAAGAGGTCCTTCAGAAGAATTTACAGCTTCTGAAAACGTTTGTGGTTCACTTTCAACAATATAGGCTAGAAAATCTGAACCAAAAGATTTTTCTATCCTACCTCTTTTACTTTTCTGAGGTTCTACCTCAGCATATCCATCTTGATCTTTTTTCATTATTTCCAAATTTCTTTTAGTGGAACTAGAATCCACTTCAGACTTACGTGGAAATATGTGCTCAAAAAATGAAGCATTTCTAGATTCAAGTATCGTGTTCTTATGAATTTCCTCAATTTTGGATTCATGTACAAGAAAACGATAAGCACTACTGTTGTGTGCATATCCAATAAATATGCAATCAACAGTTTTTGGTCCAATCTTTATTTTCTTTAGCGTAGGTATTGCTACCTTTGCCAGACACACCCACACTCGCAAGTATTTGTAGGATGGTGGTCGTCCATGCCATAATTCATATGGGCTTTTATCTATCTTTTTGCGGGGAACCTTATTTAAAAGGTAATTTACTGACAACACAGCTTCCCCCCACATGTTCTGTGGAAGTCCAGAATTAACAACATTGAATTCATCATTTCTTTCAAAGTACGATTTTTTCTTTCTGCAATCCCATTTTGTTGCGGGTGAATAAGGTGCTGTCATTTCATGTCTTATCCCATGTTGGGCACAAAATTCAGCCAAAGGTGACTCATATTCACCTCCTCTGTCACTTCTTATCACCTTAATCTCTTTATTTAACTGATTTTCAACTTCATTTTTATAGAGAATGAATTTCTCTATCGCTTCATCCTTTCTTTTGAGAAGATACACATAACAAAATTTAGAGTTATCATCTACAAAAGTAATGAAATATTTATTTCCACCACGTGTCGTGACAGCTTTTAAATCACATACATCAGTGTGAATTAAATTAAGTGGTTCACTATTTCTTTCAATAATTTGAAACGGTAATCGTGTCAATTTTGCTTCAACACAAGTTTCACACTTATGATTTGAATCAATATGGAACATAGGTATGCTTTTCAATTTTATTAACCTGCGCAGGGTATTGTAATTGACATGTCCCAGTCTACCATGCCACACAATGGAAGACTCAAGCATATAAATGGAAGAATTAACATTTTTATTAATCGTCATCACATTGAGCTTAAAAAGCCCATTACATTCATAACCCTTCCCTACAAATGCTCTATTTTTAGTCAAAATGACCTTATCAGATTCAAACACTACACGAAAACCATGTTTGATCAACAAAGAACCAGACACTAGGTTCTTGCGAATTTCTGGTACATAAAGGACATTATTAAGAGTCAATTCTTTTTCAGATGTCATTTTCAGTACCACTTTCCCTACTCCATTGATGTCAGATGTGGCCGAATTTCCCATGAAAAGCTTTTCTCCATGCACAGTCTCGTCAAGGACATTAAACAATTCCTTGTTTGAGCAAACATGACGGGTAGCACCCGTGTCAATCCACCATTCATGTGGATTTGAGCCCACCAGATTCACCTCGGATATAACTTCAGCGAGGTGCATCTCATCAACATCTTTGGCCAGATTTTCTACCATGTGGGCTTCTTGATTTTCTTTAGCAACCTACAATCAGATGCCTTATGACCAGATTTATTACAATTATAACAATTTCCAGAAAATTTTTTCTTGAAAATTTGCTTCTTTGGCCCCATTATTGCTTTCCCATTATTGCCAGTTTTTTTCTTATTATTTTTGTTTGAGCTTTCGCCATGCTCAACAACATTAGCCTTGGCCAAATAAGGGTTAACCATTTTGTTGTCGTAGCCCTCGTTGTCTTCTTCAATTCGAAGTCTAACAACGAGCTCTTCAACAGTCATCTCTTTTTTCTTATGCAATAAATAATTTTTAAAATCATTCCAGCTCGGTGGAAGCTTTGCAATTATGGCAGCCACCTGGAAAATTTCATTCACCACCATTCCCTCGGAATGGATATCATGCAAGATTATTTGAAGCTCTTGCACTTGACTTATTACAGTCTTCGAGTCAACCATCTTGTAGTCCAGAAATCGGCCTACAAGAAATTTCTTAGCCCCAGCGTCTTCGGTTTTATATTTTTTATCCAAAGACTCCCACAGCTCTTTTGTTGTTTTGATAGAACTGTACACATTGTACAGTGTATCAGCCAAGCAGTTCATCACATAATTTCTACATAAGAAATCCGAGTGAATCCATGCTTCAAGCGCAGTAACCGCTTGAACATCTGGATTTTCCTTCAACTTTGGTGGATTTTTCGTCAAGAACCTCGCAAGGTTCAACGTAGTGAGATAAAACAGCATCTTTTGCTGCCAGGGCTTGAAATTCAAGCCATTAAATTTTTCTGGTTTATGGGCATGATTTACCGGAACAGAAGGAGAAATAGAAATTGTAGTAGCACCACCAGTATTAGCAACGTCAATAGCATTTTGTTCAGCAGCCATCTTTAATAGGAATCTGTTTTAAGATTGTAGGAAACTTTTATCGGGAAAAATAAAAATAAGATGGCTTTAATATATAAAAAATACCGAGGCCTGTGTGAACACAGTGTCCTTAAAACCGATTCGCCCCGTATGAGCGTCTGTTTCCCAGGATACAACGGCAAAACCGAAACAAATTCGGCGAAATGAAATTATGCCTGAACTTGATACTTTAGCTACTAGAGAGGAAAGAATTTTTGAGATTTTCTCTATCTCATGTAGCACAAATGTCACAACATTTATATAGGCAAAAACATAATGCCTATGTTACATGTTGTAAGTATTTTTACCGGAGTAGAATCAAAAGATTCGACACCGGGTCGTATCGCAAGGAAGGTTAGCCAGATTAATAAGCACGTTTACTCAACACGATTAAAAGAAATCAAATTCCTAAACATTCTAAACCAAATAGTTGGATGGTTTTTTAGTTATCAACTACTGCAAATAATTAAATAAAGCAGAGAAAATAGTAAGCAAGGGCGAAGAACGATTATGATAAAAGCGCTAGGGTATCGGGGATTTCACTTCCGGTTCTCAATACATTTAGCAGACAATGAATTACTCGGCTAAAGGACTCAATAAACTAACTCATCCAGAGACTCATTCTCAATATCTCACGAAACAAGAGAATAAACATAAATAAATCAATCACGAATCAATTAGCACTTAGGCAATACGTTACCGAACAAGCCTATTCATAACGAGCCTAGATCGAACAA
>CACSLK010022181.1:1106446-1118798 GCA_902706635.1 Striga hermonthica | reverse complement strand
TTCCGGCTCGAATCTACGCATCTAGGCCCGGAATTGGATTCCATCTTTTCCCACTCAACCTCAACTCATCCATCTATGTAGTAGTCCACGCATGGTCATTCATTGAGCGATTCATCCTGCACACCACCAATAAGAAACGCACGGAAAAACCGGAGAAAAGAAACAAAAAGACCAAAGACGAACGAAACAAAGGAAATGCAAGACGAGACTCAAAATGGACCACAAGCCAAAAAGAAATACCTAGAGTGGGGAAAAATAAACATAAAATAAACACGAAAACACTAACAAAAATGGAACGAACATTACAAATCAATTAATTTGTCTTCTTCAACGGAAGAAAACATAAGTTTGCTCTTTCCTCATTTCACTTCATTAAATTCATTACTTCATGAATTTATTTGTTATGGAGTTAAAACTCCCACCATAACAATTTACTTCATCCGTTATGGGTTTTACTTACAACAGAAAGCTTTGGAGCTGAGGGTTTGGGAGTGGCGGATTTTGAATTGCGCCGCCCCTACACGAGTTGACCAGATTATCAGGACCTCTTACCGGTGGGGATGGATTATCCGGCCAAAAAGTCGCTGGGATTGATCCAAAACGAACCAAAGTTGCGCTTAAGCCGGTGGCCAGGTTTGGAGGTGCCAAGATTTCTTGGACTGTGGCAAGAAAGGTCAAATTTGCAGCTGCGAGTGCCATCCTAGATGAAGTGGAGGGACAAACACTTACGGTTGAAGGTCCTGTAAGCGAGCCCAGGTTGTACTCCATGAACGCTAAAAAAAGCCTTGCCAAACTCGGGGTGCGTAAAAATCTTGTTGAAGTCAGGCGGCGGAATATTGGTCAGAGAGTTGGAATTATCTGGCGGAAAATGTGGGGTTGAGACTGGCGCCAAGAGGGCCGACAACGGGGGGCTGGGAACTGGAGACATAAGGTCCGCCGGCGATGGTCTAGCACGCTAGGTTTCCCTCACCAGTAGAAAAAACATTTTTTATAACAGGGTTTCTATAATGGGTTTGTTAAACTTGTTATAAAAACTAAGACAATGGCATTTTTGTAATAATTATGTTCTTTTTATAACAAGTGCCTATGAAATTAATTATATCCGTTATAAATTTTTCAGATTATCAATTATATATAACGGGTATTTAAAAAGTTGTTATAAATTATTTGGATTGTATAACGGGTATTTAAAAAACCGTTACACAATTTTTAAGGTTTATCAAATTAATTTATTTTCAATATCCTCTTCCGCGTCTAACTGTATGTATCTCTATCTCGCCAAAAATCACAAAATCTCTGTCTCTCACAAAATCACAGAAAATCGTCGCAAGCCCTAGGCCTATTCGCACTCGTCTGACGCTGTTCGTACCAGGCCCCCGTCGCCATTCATCCGAAGCCCTATTCGCACGCATTCTGTCTCCCGCAGCCCTCAACGTCTGCTGCTTTGAGCCCTCGACGTCCGGTGCCCGCGTTCGTAGCAGGCCCTATTCGCAAGCCGCTCGTCCCCCACAGCCCTCGTCTTCCGGTGCGTTCGTACCAGGCCCTTTAGAAACGCCGCGTTCGTACTGCGCCCTTGCTGTGAAGCTGCACTGAGCCCTTACCGTCTGCTGAACTTAGCCCTCGCCGTTTGATTCTCCAATATATGTGAAATTCTCACCCTCTTTTGGTAGTTCTTACCCTCTTTCCTGCTGTTTTATATGAAGAAATCCTCTTTTGTTGAAATTTGGTGGATAATGAAATTTGGTGGTGCAGCTTACATAAAGGATAGTGTGTTAAAAGGTTTAAGTAATATTTGGAAGAGGATTCAATAAGAGTAATACAAGTTTCTTGATTAATACAAACAATGAGTTATTGCTGGGTGGGGCCCCCTTCAATTTACAACTCCTTCAAAGACCTTTTCTTCTAGCAGCCCATGGCTTGAAGTCAAATAATCAACTGACTTGTAAAATGCTATTTCCTGTCTAGCTGCTTGTGAAGTCCAATGGTTGTTTCCATTTATTTTAATTTTCATTTTTGTTAAATTGTGTGACTTTTATAAAAAATTGAGAGTATTATGGAAATCTAGTTGTATGTAAAGAAATATGATTTATATAAAGGTGAAAGAGTGAATTAGATTGACACACGTTGAGTTGCTTTAGATTTTGATGTTTAAATTGCATTGATAGATATAATATTTATGTTCTTTTTTTTTTAAAAAAAAAATTACCACCTCTATATTTAATAATAAAAAAATGAAGAAAAATTGCCAATTGATAGGAACCTCATTTTATGGTGCCTAATAATTACTTGGTCAGTCTGACTGATTATTAGGTGTGTTTTGTTAGAATTAAGAGTAATACAAGTTTTTTTATTAAAATGTGTGTGTGTGTGTGTGTTTTAGAAGTGTGGGGTGCCTTCTTTTTGGCTTTTTGTTAGTGGTATATCAAGTAAAAGGAATTTTTATGACCTTCGGATGGTAAAGTAAAACCTTTTTAGTATAAAGTTCAGATGCACAGGAATCCAACTATCTTGTAAAAATAGAAATACACCCTATATATTTTTTTCTTTTTCAAAAGCCAACTTTTGAGGGTCTTCCTTAATAGAATACAAATTTCTTGGTGAATTGTTTGTTCTAGCTTAATGGGATATTTATATTTGTAATCCTGAAAAGTAACCGCATTTTTCTGTTATTGTACTGTACATTGTGGTAGCATTTGTTATCTTTAGATTATTGGGAAGGTTGACTTATGAGGAAAAGATACCAATGCTTAATAACTTTACAGACCCAAAGGTTCTTGAAAGGATATTTAGGACTGTTCATTGTGAATATTTTCTTCGGCTTTACTTTTTCCTTTATCTTTTCTACAATGGAGGACTTAGTGCAGAACTCTTGATTGTGCTGTGTATTAAACATGACATAGGTCATTACTGATTTACTGCTAAAAGCCTAAATATAAGAACACGACGAAGAAAAGAAAACATGGGTCTTTAAAGTAATCACCATATACATGAATTGCATGTGAGGTTGATCTTAATTTTCTGTCTTGCAAAGTCTTCAGAAAAATATATTCTTTTACATAGTAGTGTGTGTCTTACTGATATACTCTTACTTTATAGTATTATTAGTAGTATATTATAGGGTTGTAGATTCTAAATGTGTTAGATTCTTGTTGGAAGAAAAAATAGTAAAAATACTAAAAATGTGGACTCTTGAGAACCACAAAGGTTATGTGAAATTTGTAAACTATATCACATAAATGTGTTAGATTTTTTAGGTTTATGGTTATCAATCAACTTTATCAATTAAATCACATAAATCTCATTCTACACTTCTTGCCATCAAGCTGAGAGTGCTAGGGACTATGCATGATAAATTTTCATTGTTTACTTTTTAAGATTAACTCCAAAATACCATAACGAATATCTAATTTAACTATACATTTCAGAAAATGAAAACATTACTCTCTTTACATTGATAATGAAGACATATGTGATATTTCAACTTAATCTGAGTTTCATACTTTCACTATATATTATAGTCTTATATTTTGTTTCTTGTGACATTGTCTTCTCACAATAGAATTCTCAATATATTGTCCTTATTCGAATTGTCAATTTAACATGAACATTTTAGGAAGTATGGATCGTAAGTGGATAAATGCTATGCGCACAAGTATTGAATATGAGAATGGAGTGGAAGAATTTTTGGAGTTTGCTTAGCGACATGATTCCGAAGGTATGAATGGAAAATTTTACTGTCCGTGTGTGAATTGCCTGAACAATCGACGACTACGTGTTGAAGAAATCAGAGAGCATGTCCTTTGCGATGGTTTCAACAAGAGTTATACACGGTGGATTTGGCACTGCGAATTTGATATGCCGAGTGCATCCCAAACTCAAGAAATTGATGCAGAGGATGCTGATATGTATGATCGGGTAGAAGACATGATTAATGATGTTGGAGCAGAGGCATTTGAACAAGCACATGTAAATAAGGTTTGTGAGTCTTTGTCTATTGATGCAGAAAAACCTCTCTACGGTGGTTGCAAGAACTTCTCCCGTTTGACTGCAATTTTAAAACTAATCAACTTGAAGGCAGCAAATGGATGGAGTGATAAGAGTTTTACAGAGTTGTTGTGCTTGCTTAATGAAATGCTCCCCGAGGATAATGAGTTACCGAAATCTAATTATGATGCAAAGAAGGTTTTGTGCCCGTTAGGCTTGGGTTATAAGAAGATTCATGCTTGTCCTAATGATTGCATTCTGTATAGAAACGAGTACACAAGTCTTTAGGAGTGTCCGGAATGTGGAGTTTCACGATTCAAAAATGAAGTTGATGCAGATTCAAGTACACTTGTTCAACGTAAGAGACCACCTGCAAAGGTGCTCTGGTATCTTCCTATAGTACCAAGATTGAAACGTCTTTTTGCTAGTGAAACAGAGGCAAAAAACTTGAGATGGCATGCAGATGAGAGAAAAAAAGATGGAATGCTCCGTCACCCGGCAGATTCGCCTCAATGGAAAAAGATTGACCAACTTTTTCCTTGCTTTGGAAATGAGCCCAGAAACCTAAGACTCGGACTTTGTACTGATGGGATGAATCCGTATGGCAATCTCAGCACCAAGCATAGTGCATGGCCAGTTCTATTGACCATTTATAATCTGTCTCCCTTATTGTGCATGAAACGCAAGTACATTATGTTATCTATGATGATTTCGGGGCCAAAACAACCTGGAAATGACATAGATGTTTACTTGCAACCATTGATCGAAGACTTGAAAATGTTATGGGATGAAAGTGTCGATGTATTCGACGCATATAAGAAAGAAGAATTTAAAATGCGTGCGATGATCTTTTGTACAATAAATGATTTCCCAGCTTACGGAAACTTGTCTGGCTATAGCGTTAAGGGGCATAAAGCATGCCCTATATGTGAAGAAAACACGTGCTACCATCAACTTGAACATGGAAGAAAGACAGTATACCTTGGAAGTCAAAAGTTTCTAAAACCGGATCATCCATATCGTAGATTAAAAAAAGCTTTCAACGGTGAGCAGGAGTATGAGAAGGCTCCAGATGTATTAACTGCTAAAGATGCTTTCGACCGAGTGAAAAATATGAATGTGAAATTTGGTAAGGCACAACAGGCACCTCAGAAAAGCTTATGGAAAAAACGATCTATCTTTTTTGAGCTTCCATACTGGCACGAGCGTGAAGTCCGACATTGCATTGATGTGATGCATGTTGAAAAAAATGTGTGTGATAGTCTTATTGGCACTCTTCTCAATATACAAGGGAAGACAAAGGATACTCAAAATGCGCGGAAGGATATGGTTGCTATGGGCATAAGAGAGGAATTGACACCAATACCTCAAGGTAGGAGGACTTATTTGCCGCCGGCCTGTCACACACTATCCAAAAATGAGAAGAAGTTTTTGTGAGTGCTTACATGGAATAAAAGTTCCCCATGGGTATTCATCTAATATTAAGCGACTCGTATCCATGAAAGAGTTGAAGCTGATGGGGTTAAAGTCCCATGACCATCATGTATTGTTCCAACAATTATTACATGTGGCCATTCGAGGTATATTACCAAAGAAAGTGAGATGCACGATCAGTAAGTTGTGTTTCTTCTTCACTGCCATATGTTCTAAGACAATTGACCCTCTACTATTGGATGATTCAGAGAATGATGTTGTAGTTATCTTGTGTCAACTCGAGATGTATTTTCCACCTGCATTTTTTTACATTATGGCACTCTAGTCATTCACCTAGTGAGAGAGATTCGGTTATGTGGCCCTGTGCATTTGCGATGGATGTATCCATTTGAGCGATATATGAAAATTCTAAAGGGTTATGTGAAGAACCCTCATCGACCGGAGGCATCTATTGTTGAAAGATATGTTGCAGAAGAAGCGGTTGAGTTTTGTACTGAGTATCTATCACGGGCTAAATCTGTTGGTCTTCCAAAGTCTCGCCATGTGGGTAGATCTCCTGGAAAAGGGACACTTGGGGGACGAATGAAGAGTGTTGATCGTGAAGAGTTGTTACAGGCACATCTTTATATTCTAACCAATACTCTTGAAGTTCAGCCTTATTTGGATATGCATAGGAGACTCATGAAGGAGAAAAATCCTCGAAAAGTAGAACGATGGTTAGTCAACGAGCATAACAAGACCTTCATATCGTGGTTTAAGAATGAAGTTGCAAATTGCCCTTCCGCTTCAAATACAGTCTCCTGGTTAGCCGCTGGACCTAATTTTGATATCATATCTTGGCGTGGTTACGACATAAATGGGTATTCGTTCTAACGAAAGAACGAGATAAAAAGAGCACTATGCATAATAGTGGGGTTTCAGTTGAAGCGGAATCAATGCACTTCTCAAGTGCAAAAGACAAAAACCCATTATGTGCCTCTAACTCTTATTTTGGGATTACTGAAGAGATATGGGAGCTTAACTACGTTAAGTTTACTGTGCCTGTTTTCAAATGTGAATGGGTGGATAGTAATAATGGTGTGAAAGTTGACGAGTTAGGATTTACTTTAGTCGATTTTCGTAAAGTTGGATACAAGAATGAACCATTTATCATGGCAAGTCAAGCAAAGCAAGTGTTTTATGTCATTGACCCGAGCAACGAAAATTGTTCAGTTGTCCTCCACGGGAAACGACAAGTATCAGATGATGATAAGAATGACTTGACTATTGATGTTTCTGAATTTCCTTCCACCACATCAAGGATAGCTGTTGAAAATGAAGAAGTTGAACTTGATGATGTATGTGCTGCAAGAAACAATCATCATGAAGGCATATGGGAAAACACACCAATAAATTAACTCTGCCAGTAAGTATAAAATAATCATTTGGTGTTTATAATTGTATGGTGTTTGTAAAATATATTAACTTGATGATGTATGTGCTGCAAGTTAATTGTTGTAATAATTGTTTGACATTTGTGTGACAACATAATTGGTTGATGTTTTGCTAGTATTTGCATTCCCGATGTACGAGATTCAAGTCATTTGGAATAAAGGAACAAAACGATCTGTGATTTGAATTAAATTTATGTTTTACTGTGTTACTACTCATTGCTTTACAGTTTACAACATCATTTTATTCTATTTTATTTATATAACATCAAGTGTCGATTCTTTTCCCTACAATGTTGTACATTTATTTACATATTTCACTTTGTTGCGTGCAGTAATGGAGGATTTCGATAGTGATGATGCTCACTCCGATTCTACGAACGAGTCGATTTATTCTCAAGGAGATTGTTTAAAGGGCGGGCGCGGAGCAACACGATTGCCACATTTAATTCTTCAAAGCGGGAATAAGAGGGAAATATCATTTGATTGTTATATGCAGCCAGATGGACCGACCACAGATGTCATCACCGATTTTATTAGTTGTGTTGGCCTTTTAGCGCGGAGCAAAGCCAGCATTTTAGCTGAAAATTGGAAAGATGGGGTGCCCGACAAGATTAAAGAGCAAATTTGGCAAACTCTAGAGGTATGATATTTATAAATTTTATTATGTCTCATTTCTTTCCATATCATATAGTATAAACTGGTATATTTTTCCATTAATGAATTATATAATATTATTAATTATGTGTTTGTAGGAGATATTTGAGTTGCCGAATGATAGAAAATTGAAAGACTACTGGTTACGACGTGCTGGGGAAAATTAGAGGATTTTCAAGACGAGCCTCAATCGCTACATATTCGGGAAAATAAAGGGTAAGCTTCCATATATCAAGACTTACCCGTATCTTGATAAAGATACATGGGAATCTTTTGTTGCATCTCGTCAAACTCCTGAATTCTTAGTAAGTTTTACTTTTTCTGTAATATTAATTTTGTCCTTCATGACTACATGTGATTAATATATCATTAGTCTATACCCAAGAGCGCTTGGATGAGATGGCTTGGGTCTCTTCCAGCTTAACCAGTGGTCTCGTGTTCGAGCCCTGGGAATGCAGCAGTGTTAAAACTCTTGAGGGAGAGCTTTGCCGCCCTTGTGGTCCTACCCGGCTTGATTCCGAATTAGTCGGTTCCCATGTGGATCCGGAAACCGGAAGGTCCCTGCCAAAAAAAAAAAAATATATCATTAGTCTAAATTGAACTAGACCATTTAATATATTTATATATATGCAGGCAAGAAGAAAAAAAGCAAAAGAAACACAATCACACAATAAGTATCCTCATATTTTGTCTCGAGGTGGTTTACCTCGTTTGAAAAGAAAAATGATGGAGGAGAAATACAAGGCCAGGAGAGAGGCCTCGTTAGATGAATCTGTTATTGTTCCCCCCCATCTCCACCTTCTCGCCATGAGATGTGGAAAAGGGCTCGTCTGAAATCAGATGGAAATTACACCTCAGAGGAGGCTAAAACTATTGGTGACAAGATTGTAAGTAAATACTGATACTAAATTCAATCCGTTACTTTTTATTCCATATAATGCATTTTAAATATTCTTTTGTGTGCTTATTGCAAGATTCTTTGGAAGAACAATCTTCTCAGGGTAATTTCAAACCTTCTGGAAGAAATGATATTCTTGTAGAAGCAATAGGAATGCTAGAGCATCCTGGCCGTGTGAGGGGAGTCAGAAAGGGCGTGGGCATTAAGGCTTTTTTTGGACGATCAAATCGTTCAAGTGCAGGTGCAGGAATGGTGTCACGACAAGAGTTGGATGTCATTATATCTCAGGTGAAAGAAGAATTTGCAGAACAGGTAAAAGGTGAGTTGATGAAGATGATGCAACTTGGTTCTCAGCCAAGCATTTCACCTAGCTCTCCAGTAATCCTGAGCACGGAAAAAAGTGGCGCTCCAGCTTCGGATGTGAGCAAAGACGGCGAGAAATATGAATTATATGTGGAGGACCCCAAAGGCGATTGGTGGCATATGGCCATGTCCACAATTTGGGGTAAACCATGCACCATCGAATGATGAAGGATGGAGACGTACGGGTTGTGGTCTCACGAGTTATAGTTGGAGACGCTTTTGTGCCATACCCGACAGATGAGGTCACTTTCGTGAAAGATGCTCCAAGTCAATTCATTGCTTGGCCTCGAAATCTAGTTGCGAAGAATCTAAAGGTAAATAATTTTTTTATCGAATATCTCCTAAATATATTCTTCTACATGCATTAATAATTGCTCTTTTTTAATGGTTTGTTTTAATTTATATAGAATTCTTTCCAACAAAAGCAAATGGATCCAAAACCTAAGACGGATGTGATCAGAGATATGTGGAATGAAACGTTTAACATTACACAACCAGTCCATGTAGTTGTGGAGTCAGGGATTGTCGGTGAGAAAATGGATTTGTTTGTCTATCAGAAGGATATCATGGAGCTCTTAACAAATCAAAGACTTTGTGTATCTATATTGCAGTTCTTTAATTTGTGAGTAATTTTAAACTATCTTTTTCTTATTGTTTTTTTTTTATATTATGAAACTAGATATACTTTTTTTTTTTGTCGTTGTTATTGTTAGTGTTGTTGTTATTATTGTTGTTGATTTTGTTGTTTACAGGTATTTGCACAAAAATTTGAAAGAATCTGGTAGAGAAAATAAATATGGATTGATGTGCCCGCTCTCACTCCAAAGCAAACGTAACAGTAGAGATCATGCAACGAACTACATTCAAGAAAGACTGGCAAAGGGAGATTTTGAATGCCTTCTTGCACCATATCTGAGCCAGTAAGTAACTTCACTTTGTTGTAAATATTTTTACCGGAGTAGAATCGAAAGATTCGTTCCCCGGGTCGTATCACAAGGAAGGTCAGCCGGAATACTAAGCACGTTTATTCACACACGAATGAAAGAGAAAATAAAAGAAATAAAAATTCTAAACATTCTAATTCAAAGTTTGGATGGTTTTTATTATCAACTACTGCGAATAAATAAAATAAGCAAGTAAATAGCAAACGATCACATAGAACAAATAAGGATAAAGAAGCTAGGGAGTCGGGATTCCCGCTTTGGTTCGATATGTAACTAACGGGTAGTCGATTGTTCAGCTAAGAAATTCGAATAATCTACCTGATCAAGCATTCATTCTCAATAACTATTCGTAACAAGAGAATAAACTAGAACGGCAAATTAACGAGTCAAATAACTCCTAGGTAATACAGTTACGAACAAGCCTAGATCATGCGAATTTATTTCAACCGACTCCTCCCCTTTCGGTTCTAAGAGCCGATTAAATAATCCTAGAAGATGATTAATCAACTAGTCGATATAGAGTTAACAATATCACGCAAGAACGAATCAAATTCAATCAACAAGCAATTGTAAATCGAAGTGTCACTTCTTCGATAATTCTCAACATTCAAGCATAAATCGAAAACCCTAATTAAGCATGAATCACATAAATTGAACAATCTTAAGCCATACAATCACAAACAAATTCAAAGCATCGATCCCCTATTCCCTAGCATGCGAATTTAGCTACTCATAATCGAACAATCGACAAAAGAAATCACAACCCAAGAATTCATAATTAACGATTAAATAAAAAGGGATTCTTACGATTGATAAATTCCACCGTGAATTCGATAAACAAGCTTAATCCGAAAGAAATAGCCAAATCCAATGTTCAAATCTTGCTCTACGTAGAGAATCGATGAAGAAAAAGTGAAAGAACGAATGAAGAAAAGAAGAAGGGTTTTTGGTGTTTCTCCGTCGTGAAAAGAATCATCAATCTCTGCTCGCGATGGGTTTATTTATATATGCCCGATGTCACGGCGCGGAAGGAGCTCACGGACGTGGCAAGGTGGTCATCGCGGGCGCAGAGAAGTGCAGCGGTGCGGCAGAATGGATCTTCAGGTGCGGTACATCAGGTGGCGCAGCGCGGTGGTCATGGCGGCCACGGCGCTGGGGGAACTGGTGGTAGGCGTCGCGGCGCTGCGGCAAATTTTTGATCTTCTGTCCACCTCGCGGCATCGACGCGGCGCGGTGGGGCTTCAGGGTGCGCGGCGCGGTGGAGCTCGCGGCGTGGTAGGGCTCTTCTTCACGGCTCGAGGAGACGTCGCGGCGCAGATGTCTGGGAGCATGTTCTGTCCATCACGGGGCAGCTTCACGACGCGGCGGACTTCGGCAGCGCGGCGCGGTGGACTTCGCAGCTCGACGGGAGCAGCTTGGGCAGGTTCCAGTGGCCAGAAGGAGGTGTTACTGTCATGGTAGAAGGTGGAGGAGGAGCTGCTGTCCGTCGGCTTGGTGGTGCTCGGAAATCTGAGTATTAAGTGTCGGCGTGAGAAGAAAGAGCTTGCCGTGAGGGAGAGCTGTTCGGGAAGCATGCTCGACTCCTTGTCTCGGACCCGCTTGAGTTCGATTGGGAACGGAATTTGGTTCCTTTTTCCCCAGTGTAATGGCGCCGAACCCTTCTATTTATTATGTATGCTCGATTGACTTTTTTTTCAGAAAAATTCTATTCTCCCGAGACATCCAACCTGCACACTAAAAATGACAAACAACTGGAAGGCGACTGAGAAACAAACGAGAAACGAAAGAAAACACATAAAAGACTCTAATTAGAGATAGACACGGAACAAGATGCGAAACGAATTAAAAAAACGAACGAAAAGACTCAAAACAGGGGAAAAATAAAGACTAAAAGACAATGACAAACGCAACAAAAATGGGACAAACAACTCCCCCACACTAAAACCTTTGTTCGTCCCGAACATAAAGAAAAGAAAATACACGAAAGCAAACAACTGAGCATGGATAATGGTTTCAGATAAGACAAGTCTCAAATTTATCAACTCAGCCGAGGAGAATTCCAATGACCAATATAGCACACCTCAATTACAAATCGAATGCAATGCTTTGATAAGACAAACTCTCAAGCACGGGAGTGTAATATGTATATGCCTCACTTAGTTTCTTTCGTGAACTGTAAATCAAAAGGACTTATGGGTTGCAGTGAATGTATCAAGGAAGGACAAATATAAAGATAGAGTGGTCCAAATAAACAATCACGTCCTCGAGTGTATAAACCACTCGAATATCTCACCATCTATCCAAAATCAGTACAACATCAATCGTTCCCATCAAAACTCCATGCAACAATTACATATGCTCAAGCTGAATTGCACTTCAAGTACCTGACTTTTCTCTCCCTTTTTTTATTATTATTCTTTTTTTTTTTAATGGAGTTTGCTTTTTCCTAACAAAACCGAGATGTAAGGACAACATTCTCTAGGTTTAAACATTGAAGGACATCCAAGTTTCCTAGAGTAGTTTCCCAATACTCATTACTCGTGAAAAAAATTCCACTAGTAAGCGGAGTAGAATCCTTTCTGTCCGTCTTGCGAGTCCCATTTTTTATTTTTAATTTTTTTTTTAATTTTCTTCTTTTTTTT
>CACSLK010022181.1:1083238-1098835 GCA_902706635.1 Striga hermonthica | reverse complement strand
TTTTTTTTAGAAAAATTCTATTCTCCCGGGACATCAAACCTGCACACTAAAAACGACAAAAAACTGGAAAGCGACCGAGAAACAAACGAGAAACGAAAGAAAACACATAAAAGACTCTAATTAGAGATAGACATGGAACAAGACGCGAAACGAATTAAAAAAACGAACGAAAAGACTCAAAACGGGGGAAAAATAAAGACTAAAAGACAATGAAAAACGCAACAAAAATGGGACAAACAACTCCCCCACACTAAAACCTTCGTTCGTCCCAAACAAAAAGAAAAGAAATACACGAAAGCAAACAAACGAGCATGGATAACGGTTTCAGATAAGACAAGTCTTAAATTTATCAACTCAGCCGAGGAGAATTACAATGACCAATATAGCACACCTCAATTACAACTCGAATGCAATGCTTTGATAAGACAAACTCTCAAGCACGAGAGTATAATATGTATATGCCTCACTCAGTTTCTTTCGTGAATATAGAACTGGGACTCTCAAATTGGTCGATCATCATGCATCAACATAAGCTTGCTTATCGTCTATTCGTACTCAAAAACCATCAAAGATCATGAACTGTAAATCAAAAGGACTTACGGGTTGCAGTGAATGTATCAAGGAAGGACAAATATAAAGATAGAGTGGTCCAAATAAACAATCACGTCCTCGAGTGTATAAACCACTCGAATATCTCACCATCTATCCAAAATCAGCACAACATCAATCGTTCCCATCAAAACTCCATGATGCTCAAGCTGAATTGCACTTCAAGTACCCGACTTTTCTCTCCCTTTTTTTATTATTATTCTTTTTTTAATGGATTTGCTTTTTCCTAACAAAACCGAGACGTAAGGACAACATTCTCTAGGTTTAAACATTGGAGGCCATCCAAGTTTCCTAGAGTAGTTTCCCAATACTCATTACTCGTGAAAAAAATTCCACTAGTAAGCGGAGTAGAATCCTTTCTGTCCGTCTTGCGAGTCCCATTTTTTTTTTTTTAATTTTCTTCTTTTTTTATTTATTTTTTTATTTTTTTTTCATAAGCCCCCAAAATGCAACTCCAGCAAATAATACACCTTCTCCAAGCACATATTAGAAGCTCCGTCATCATAAGAAATGCATTGTCAAATCTTCAAATAATTCAATCAAACCGGTAGACAAGAAATACAGTTTAAGGCTCAACGGGCTACTAATGGAAATATAATCTCAAGGTCAATGGAAAGGGCAAAAACGAGCTATATCAAAGAAAAGCCTCTATCATATTCACAATTCACTACTTCAATCAATTCATTTCAAAATAAACTCAAAGCAAGTTCTGATTAACAAGAATTCGACCAATATCTCTCAAGAAGCAAAATAAGGCTCAAACCCTCACATAAGGTAGATAATGTCCAACAAAACGTCACATCAAACTCATCAAAGTATACTGGTCATGATCATCATCACATCTCCTCAACATCATCAACAATCATCAACAAATCTTAAAATCACCATGATCCATACTCGAAAACACACAAGCTGACTCAAGAAAAGACAATAAAACAGAAAAGAAAGTGAAGAAAACACCCTAAAAGACCTAGACTTGATCAACCATATAAGCACATAATCATGTAAAAATTCCCCCACACTTAAAACCGAACAATCTCCTCATTGTCGATCATCAGTGCAAGGAAAGTTACCCATATAATCAACCAACAAGAAAGAAAAACAAAGACGCTAAACCAAATACGAAAATAAAGGGAAAGGAAAAGATACAAACGTACAGGGCACAGTGACTAGATTAGTCACTGTGAATCCGAAGGTGCTCGTGGAGGGTAGAGGTGTTCAGGACCCGAACAACGACGGGCCTTCGTCAAGTCAAACCTCTCGCCCCATTCAGATCGGGGTAGCTCACTAGAATCTAGCTGGCGGTCAGTATGGGACTCCTTCTCATTTGCAGCTCGGTCCTGCCATGCTCTCTTAGAGTGCTCTCGTATGCACGCGTCCTCGGCCAGCTGCTCAATTGCCCTGAGGTAGGCACACTCTTCCACCAAGCTTGTCTGCGGCTCAGGCTGATCCTCACGAACAGAAATGGCAACGGACCCGCCCAACACCGTCATGATTAGCCTCCCACCCTTGACATCGATCATAGTATTCGTGGTGGCCATGAACGGTCGTCCGAGAAGAATGGTGTGACTCTTCTCATCCTTTTGCACTTCGCCCACATCTAGCACGACAAAGTCAACTGGCACAATTAGCTCACCAACTCGAATAAGTACGTCCTCCACAATTCCCTCGGGCTGACGGTACGAACGGTCTGCAAGCAGTAGGCGCATCTTGGTGGGCTTCAACTCCTCGAGCCCAAGCCTACGGTAAACCGAGAGTGGCATGAGATTAATGCCGGCCCCCAGGTCAAACATGCCTGAGGCCTCGTCCCCATTCCCGAAGGCTAAAGAGATCATAAAGTCTCCGGGTTCTTTTTCCTTCTTCGGCAAGTTCTGCTGAAAGACACTTGCCGCTTCAATCACCAGGACCTCCTCATCACTCTCAATCCTCTGTTTACCCGCCCCCAATTCCTTGAAAAATCTTGCATACTCCGGTATCCTCCTAATCACGTCCGGTGGGGATAAGTTGACATTTGCCTTAGCCAACATTGCATGCAGGTCCCGGATCATTCTACGGTCTTTCTCCTCTAAAAGGCGGCTCGGGAATGGAATTTTAGGTTTGTATGGGTTCGGGGATTTGTGTAGGGTAAGCTCGGAGAGTGGCTTCACTGGGGTTTCTTCCATTTGAAAGAGCTCTTTCGGACCCTCATGTGCTTCTTTCACTTTCCCGGGCATAATCACGGTAACTGACTTTGCGTGCTCTGGTTGACTAGGCAACTTCTCTTTGTCCAACTCAGCCTCGGTGGTTCCAACCCGTGTGGCTAGCTGGCCCACTTGTGTCTCAAGACGCTTAATGGAAGCATCATAATTTGTGACAAAATTAAGGATTTTGTCCAGCTTGTCGTCCGTGCTCGATGGGGTTGATCCGGATTCTGGTGCTGGCAGCCTTAACATTCCCCTCGCTTGTTGCTGCTGTGGGACAAAGATGGTTTGAGGGGGTTGCTGGTAGTGGTTGTTGGACCATGAAAAATGAGGGTGATTTCGCCACCCCGGGTTGTACGTGTTCGAGTAGGGGTCATTTCTGGGCCGGTTCTGATACCCCTGAAGTGCATTCACCTCTACATTCTGTCCTCCATAGCTCGGGTCCACAGCCGTTGGGCACACTTCCGAACTGTGTCCCTGCACTCAACATGCACCACAAACATTTGTCGCCATCGTCTGAATCGGTGAGGAGCTTCGAGCATTCAATAGTCGCATCTGCTCCGTGAGCTCGGCTAACTGTCGGGCCATGGCATTATTGCTCGAGCCAATCTCATTCACTGCAGGCCTCTTACCTCTGACACTTTTCTGAGTCGAGTTAGCACTCATCGTCTCATAGATAGCAATCATCTCTTCAGCCGTCTTGGCCCCGATATCTCCTCCAGCTGCATTGTCCACCATGTACTGCAAGTTCTGGTGGAGAGAGTCGTAGAAACAATTCGGTAGTAGCCCCGGAGCGAGGTTGTGGTGGGGTCACTGCCTCTGAAGGTCCTTGAAGCGTTCCCAAGCCTCGTGAAGAGGCTCGTGCGGCAGTTGGGCAAAGGAGACTATCTGAGACCTGATGTCTTGGGTCTTCTGGTGGGAATAGTACTTCCCGAAAAATTTGGAATATATTTCTGTCCAAGTTGTGAGAGAATCCAGAGCGAGGGTCATGAGCCACGCCTTGGCTCGGTCCTTTAAAGTCTCCGGGAAACACCGCATTTTGAGTTCGTCCTCGCTCATCCCATGTAAAGGGAACGTCTGGAGGACGTTGTAAAACTCCCGGAGAAAGTAGAGCGGGTCCTTGTTGGCGAGCCCGTGGAACGATGGAAGCTGATTGTAGTGAACCACCTTCAGCTCATAGTTGCGGGCAGCTTGTGGCAACCGAATGCAAGAGGTGGTTGGCCCGATCATAGGCTGGGCCAGATCTCTGAGGACATTACGAGGAGGTTGTTGTTGTTGTTCAGCCATGTCTGAATCACTTCCTTTAGATGATTCCGGGGAGTGCTCGTCTTTTTCTTGTTACTCCAGAGTAAGCTCTTCTAGTAGCTCCCTTAGACTATCGTTGACTGATTTGTTGATCGGAGAGAATATACGTCCACTCCTGGTACGCATACACTCAGAAAACAGAAGGTTACGAGCACCAACGGTAAGCACAAGAGAAAATCGAATGAAAATAAAGACAAAAACTAACACCTAAGCAAATAAAAAGAAAACAAGAGAAACACAGAAAATCAAAATAAATAAGCGCACAAAATAAGTCTTGAACCTTCCCCGGCAACGGCGCCAATTTGTTGTAAATATTTTTACTGGAGTAGAATCGAAAGATTCGTTCCCCGGGTCGTATCACAAGAAAGGTCAGCCGGAATATTAAGCACGTTTATTCACACACGAATGAAAGAGAAAGTAAAAGAAAGAAAAATCCTAAACATTCTAATTCAAAGTTTGGATGGTTTTTATTATCAACTACTGCGAATAAATAAAATAAGAAAGTAAACAGGAAACGATCACGTAGAACAAATAAGGATAAAGAAGCTAGGGAGTCGGGGATTCCCACTTTGGTTCGATATGCAACTAACGGGCAGTCGATTGTTCAGCTAAGAAATTCGAATAATCTGCCTGATCAAGCATTCACTCTCAATAACCATTCGTAACAAGAGAATAAACTAGAACGCAAATTAACAAGTCAAATAACTCCTAGGCAATACAGTTACGAATAAGTCTAGATCATGCGAATTTATTTCGACCGAATCCTTCCCTTTCGGTTCTAAGAGCCGATTAAATAATCCTAGAAGATGGTTAATCAACTAGGCGATATAGAGTTAACAATATCACGCAAGAACGAATCAAATTCAATCAACAAGCAATTGTAAATCGAAGTGTCACTTCTTCGATAATTCTCAACATTCAAGCATAAATCGAAAACCCTAATTAAGCATGAATCGCATAAATTGAACAATCTTGAGCCAGACAATCACAAACAAATTCAAAGCATCGATCCCCTATTCCCTAGCATGTGAATTTAGCTACTCATAATCGAACAATCGACGAAAGAAATCACAACCCAAGAATTCATAATTAACGATTAAATAAAAAGGGATTCTTACGATTGATAAATTGCACCGTGAATTCGATAAAAAAGCTTAATCCGAAAGAAATAGCCAAATCCAATGTTAACATCTTGTTCTACGTAGAGAATCGATGAAGAAAAAGTGAAAGAACGAACGAAGAAAAGAAGAAGGGTTTTTGGTGTTTCTCCATCGTGAAAAGAATCATCAATCTCTGCCCGCAATGGGTCTATTTATATATGCCCGACGTCACGACGTGGAAGGAGCTCACGGACGTGGCAAGGTGGTCATCGCGGGCGCGGAGAAGTGCAGCGGCGCGGCAGAATGGATCTTCAGGTGCGGGACATCAGGTGGCGCGGCGCGGTGGTCATCGCGGGCGTGGCGCTGGGAGAACTGGTGGCAGGCGTCACGGCGCGGCGGCGAATTTTTGATCTTCTGTCCACCTTGCGGCATCGACGCGGCGCGGCGGGGCTTCAGGGTGCGCGGCGCGGTGGAGCTCGCGGCGTGGCAGTGCTCTTCTTCACGGCTCGAAGAGACGTCGCGGCGCGGCGGTCTGGGAGCATGTTCTGTCCATCACGGGGCAGCTTCGCGACGCGACGGACTTCAACAGCGCGGCGCGGTGGACTTCGTGGCGCGACGGGAGCAGCTTGGGCATGTTGCAGCGGCCAGAAGGAGGTGTTACTGTCATGGTGGAAGGTGGAGGAGGAGCTGCTGTCCGTCGGCTTGGTGGTGCTCTGAAATTTGAGTATTAAGTGTCGGCGTGAGAAGAAAAAGCTTGCCGTGAGGGAGAGCTGTTCGGCAAGCATGCTCGACTCCTTGTCTCGGACCCGCTTGAGTTCGATTGGGAACGGAATTTGGTTCCATTTTCCTCGATGTAATGG
This sequence comes from Striga hermonthica, assembly GCA_902706635.1. NCBI lineage: Eukaryota > Viridiplantae > Streptophyta > Magnoliopsida > Lamiales > Orobanchaceae > Striga > Striga hermonthica. The sequence continues at coordinate 1,092,781 of CACSLK010022181.1, read as the reverse complement.
CGACGAACCCTTCTATTTATTATATTTGCTCGATTGACTTTTTTTTTCAGAAAAATTCTATTCTCCCGGGACATCCAACCTGCACACTAAAAACGACAAACAACTGGAAAGCGACCGAAAAACAAACGAGAAACGAAAGAAAACACATAAAAGACTCTAATTAGAGATAGACACGGAACAAGACGCGAAACGAATTAAAAAAAACGAACGAAAAGACTCAAAACGGGGGAAAAATAAAGACTAAAAGACAATGAAAAACGCAACAAAAATAGGACAAACAACTCCCCCACACTAAAACCTTTGTTCGTCCCGAACATAAAGAAAAGAAAATACACGAAAGCAAACAAACGAGCATGGATAACGGTTTTAGATAAGACAAGTCTCAAATTTATCAACTCAGCCGAGGAGAATTCCGATGACCAATATAGCACACCTCAATTACAACTCGAATGCAATGCTTTGATAAGACAAACTCTCAAGCACGGGAGTATAATATGTATATGCCTCACTCAGTTTCTTTCGTGAATATAGAACTGGGACTCTCAAATTGGTCGATCATCATGCATCTACATAAGCTTGCTTATCGTCTATTCGAACTCAAAAACCATCGAAGATCATGAACTGTAAATCAAAAGGACTTATGGGTTGCAGTGAATATATCAAGGAAGGACAAATATAAAGATAGAGTGGTCCAAATAAACAATCACGTCCTCGAGTGTATAAACCACTCGAATATCTCACCATCTATCCAAAATCAGCACAACATCAATCGTTCCCATCAAAACTCCATCCAACAATTACATATGCTCAAGCTGAATTGCACTTCAAGTACCCGACTTTTCTCTCCCTTTTTTTATTATTATTCTTTTTTTTTAAAAGGGGTTTGCTTTTGCTAACAAAACCGAGACGTAAGGACAACATTCTCTAGGTTTAAACATTGGAGGCCATCCATGTTTCCTAGAGTAGTTTTCCAATACTCATTACTCGTGAAAAAAATTCCACTAGTAAGCGGAGTAGAATCCTTTATGTCCGTCTTGCGAGTCCCATTTTTTATTTTTTATTTTTTTTTTTAATTTTCTTCTTTATTTTATTTTTTTTATTTTATTTTTTTTTCATAAGCCCCCAAAATGCAACTCCAGCAAATAATACACCTTCTCCAAGCACATAATAGAAGCTCCGTCATCATAAGAAATACATTGTTAAATCTTTAAATAATTCAATCAAACCGGTAGACAAGAAATACAGTTTAAGGCTCAACGGGCTACTAATGGAAATATAATCTCAAGGTCAATGGAAAGGGAAAAAATGAGCTATATCAAAGAAATGTCTCTATCATATTCACAATTCACTACTTCAATCAATTCATTTCAACATAAACTCAATGCAAGTTCTGATTAACAAGAATTCGACCAATATCTCTCAAGAAGAAAAATAAGGCTCAAACCCTCACATAAGGTAGATAATGTCCAACAAAACGTCACATCAAGCTCATCAAAGTATACTGGTCATGATCATCATCACATCTCCTCAAAATCATCAACAATCATCAACAAATCTTAAAATCACCATGATCCATACTCGAAAACACACAAGCTGACTCAAGAAAAGACAATAAAACAGAAAAGAAAGTGAAGAAAACACCCTAAAAGACCTAGACCTGATCAACCATATAAGCACATGATCATGTAAAAACTACCCCACACTTAAAACCGAACAATGTCCTCATTGTCGATCATCAGTGCAAGGAAATTTACCCATATAATCAACCAACAAGAAAGAAAAACAAAGACACTAAACCAAATACGAAAATAAAGAGAAAGGAAAAGATACAAACGTACAGGGCACAATGACTAGATTAGTCACTGTGAATCCGGAGGTGCTCGTGGAGGGTGGAGGTGGTCAGGCCTCGAACAACGACGGGCCTTCGTCAAGTCAAACCTCTCGCCCCATTCAGATTGGGGTAGCTTACTAGAATCCAGCTGGCGGTCAGTATGGGACTCCTTCTCATTTGCAGCTCGGTCCTGCCATGCTCTCTTAGCGTGCTCTCGCATGCACGCGTCCTCGGCCAGCTGCTCAATTGCCCTGAGGTAGGCACACTCTTCCACCAAGTTCGCCTGCGGCTCAGGCTGATCCTCACGAACAGAAATGGCAACGGACTCGCCCAACACCGTCATATCAGCCTCCCACCCTTGACATCGATCATAGTATTCGTGGTGGCCATGAACGGTCGTCCGAGAAGAATGGTGTGACTCTTCTCATCCTTTTGCACTTCGCCCACATCTAGCACGACAAAGTCAACTGGCACAATTAGCTTACCAACTCGAATAAGTACGTCCTCCACAATTCCCTCGGGCTAACGGTACGAACGGTCTGCAAGCAGTCGGCGCATCTTGGTGGGCTTCAACTCCTCGAGCCCAAGCCTACGGTAAACCGAGAGTGGCATGAGATTAATGCCAGCCCCCAGGTCAAACATGCCTGAGGCCTCGTCCCCATTCCTGAAGGCTAAAGAGATCACAAAGCCTCCGGGGTCTTTTTCCTTCTTCGGCAAGTTCTGCTGAAAGACACTTGCCGCTTCAATCACCAGGACCTCCTCATCACTCTCAATCCTCTGTTTACTTGCCCCCAATTCCTTGAAAAATCTTGCATACTCCGGTATACTCCTAATCACGTCCGGTGGGGATAAGTTGGCATTGGCCTTAGCCAACATTGCATGCAGGTCCCGGATCATTCTACGGTCTTTCTCCTCCAAAAGGCGGCTCGGGAATGGAATTCTAGGTTTGTAGGGGTTTGGGGATTTGTGTAGGGTAAGCTCGGAGAGTGGCTTCACTGGGGTTTCTTCCATTTGAAAGAGCTCTTTCGGACACTCCTGTGCTTCTTTCACTTCCCCGGGCATAATCACGGTAACTGACTTTGCGTGCTCTGGTTGACTCGGCAGCTTTCCTTTGTCCAACTCAGCCTCGATGGTTCCAACCCGTGTGGCTAGCTGGCCCACTTGTGTCTCAAGACGCTTAATGGAAGCATCATGATTTGTGACAAAATTAAAGATTTTGTCCAGCTTGTCGTCCGTGCTCGATGGGGTTGATCCGGATTCTGGTGCTGGCAGCCTTAACATTCCCCTCGATTGTTGCTGCTGTGGGACAAAGTTGGCTTGAGGGGGTTGCTGGTAGTGGTTGTTGGACCATGAAAAATGAGGGTGATTTCGCCACCCCGGGTTGTACGTGTTCGAGTAGGGGTCATTTCTGGCGGTTCTGATACCCCTGAAGTGCATTCACCTCTACATTCTGTCTTCCATAGCTTGGGTCCACAGCCGTTGGGCACACTTTCGAACTATGTCCCTGCACTCTACATGCACCACAAACATTTGCCGCCATCGTCTGAATCGGTGAGGAGCTTCGAGCATTCAATAGTCGCATCTGCTCCGTGAGCTCGGGTAACTGTTGGGCCATGGCATTATTGCTCGAGCCAATCTCATTCACTGCAGGCCTCTTACTTCTGACACTTTTCTGAGACGAGTTAGCGCTCATCGTCTCATAGATAGCAATCATCTCTTCAGCCGTCTTGGCCCCGATATCCCCTCCAGCTGCATTGTCCACCATGTACTGCAAGTTCTGGTGGAGAGAGTCGTAGAAACAATTCGCTAGTAGCCCCGGAGCGAGGTTGTGGTGGGGGCACTGCCTCTGAAGGTCCTTTAAGCATTCCCAAGCCTCGTGAAGAGGCTCGTGCGGCAGTTGGGCAAAGGAGACTATCTGAGACCTGATGTCTTGGGTCTTCTGGTGGGAATAGTACTTCCCGACAAATTTGGAATATATTTCTGTCCAGGTTGTGAGAGAATCCAGAGCGAGGGTCATGAGCCACGCCTTGGCTCGGCCCTTTAAAGTCTCCGGGAAAAACCGCATTTTGAGTTCGTCCTCGCTCAGCCCATGTAAAGAGAACGTCTGGAGGACGTTGTAAAACTTCCGGAGAACGTGGAGCGGATCCTCGTTGGCGAGCCCGTGGAACGATGGAAGCTGATTGTAGTGAACCACCTTCAGCTCATAGTTGCGGGCAGCTTGTGGCAACCGAATGCAAGAGGTGGTTGGCCCGATCATAGGCTGGGCCAGATCTCTGAGGACATTACGAGGAGGTTGTTGTTGTTGTTGTTCAGCCATGTCTGAATCACTTCCTTCAGATGATTCCGGGGAGTGCTCGTCTTTTTCTTGTGACTCCAGAGTAAGCTCTTCTAGTAGCTCCCTTAGACTTTCGTTGACTGATTTGTTGATCGGAGAGAATATACGTCCACTCCTAGTACGCATACACTCAGAAAACAGAAGGTTACGAGCACCAACGGTAAGCACAAGAGAAAATCGAATGAAAATAAAAGCAAAAACTAACACCTAAGCAAATAAAAAGAAAACAAGAGAAACACAGAAAATCAAAATGAATAAGCGCACAAAATAAGTCCTGAACCTTCCCCGGCAATGGCGCCAATTTGTTGTAAATATTTTTACCAGAGTAGAATCGAAAGATTCGTTCCCCGGGTCGTATCATAAGTAAGGTCAGCCGGAATATTAAGCACGTTTATTCACACACGAATGAAAGAGAAAGTAAAAGAAATAAAAATCCTCAACATTCTAATTCAAAGTTTGGATGGTTTTTATTATCAACTACTGCGAATAAATAAAATAAGCAAGTAAACAGCAAACGATCACGTAGAACAAATAAGTATAAAGAAGCTAGGAAGTCGGGGATTCCCGCTTTGGTTCGATATGCAACTAACGGGCAGTCGATTGTTCAGCTAAGAAATTCGAATAATCTACCTGATCAAGCATTCACTCTCAATAACTTTCGTAACAAGAGAATAAACTAGAACGGTAAATTAACGAGTCAAATAACTCCTAGGCAATACAGTTACGAATAAGCCTAGATCATGCGAATCTATTTCGACCGAATCCTCCCCTTTCGGTTCTAAGAGCCGATTAAATAATCCTAGAAGATGGTTAATCAACTAGTCGATATACAGTTAACAATATCACGCAAGAACAAATCAAATTCAATCAACAAGCAATTGTAAATCAAAGTGTCACTTCTTCGATAATTCTCAACATTCAAGCATAAATCGAAAACCCTAATTAAGCATGAATCACATAAATTGAACAATCTTGTGCCAGACAATCACAAACAAATTCAAAGCATTGATCCCCTATTCCCTAGCATGCGAATTTAGCTATTCATAATCGAACAATCGACGAAAGAAATCACAACCCAAGAATTCATAATTAACGATTAAATAAAAAGGGATTCTTACGATTTATAAATTCCACCGTGAATTCGATAAACAAGCTTAATCCGAAAGAAATAGCCAAATCCAATGTTAAAATCTTGTTCTACGTAGAGAATCGATGAAGAAAAAGTGAAAGAACGAACGAAGAAAAGAAGAAGGGTTTTTGGTGTTTCTCCGTCGTGAAAAGAATCATCAATCTCAACTCGCGATGGGTCTATTTATATATGCCCAACGTCACGGTGCGGAAGGAGCTCATGGACGTGGCAAGGTGGTCATCGCGTGCGCGGAGAAGGGCAGCGGCGCGGCAGAATGGATCTTTAGGTGCGGGACATCAGGTGGCGCAGCGCGGTGGTCATCACGGGCGCGGCGTTGGGAGAACTGGTGGTAGGCGTCACGGCGCGGCGGTGAATTTTTGATCTTCTGTCCACCTCGCGGCATCGACGCGGCGCGGCGGGGCTTCAGGGTGTGCGGCGCAGTGGAGCTCGCGGCGTGGCAGGGCTCTTCTTCACGGCTCGAGGAGACGTCGCGGCGCGGCGGTCTGGGAGCATGTTCTGTCCATCACGGGGCAGCTTCGCGACGCGGCGGACTTCGGCAGCGCGGCGCAGTGTACTTCGCAGCGCGACGGGAGCAGCTTGGGCAGGTTGAAGCGGCCAGAAGGAGGTGTTACTGTCATGGTGGAAGGTGGAGGAGGAGCTGTTGTCCGTCGGCTGGTGGTGCTCGGAAATCTGAGTATTAAGTGCCGGCATGAGTAGAAAAAGCTTTCCGTGAGGGAGAGCTGTTCGGGAAGCATGCTCGACTCCTTGTCTCGGACCCGCTTGAGTTCGATTGGGAACGGAATTTTGTTCTATTTTCCCCGGTGTAATGGCGACGAACCCTTCTATTTATTATGTTTGCTCGATTGACTTTTTTCAGAAAAATTCTATTCTCCCGGGACATCCAACCTGCACACTAAAAACGAAAAACAACCGGAAAGCGACCGAGAAACAAACGAGAAATGAAAGAAAACACATAAAAGACTCTAATTAGAGATAGACACAGAACAAGACGCGAAACAAATTGAAAAAAATGAACGAAAAGACTCAAAACGGGGGAAAAATAAAGACTAAAAGACAATGAAAAACGCAACAAAATTGGGACAAACACACTTTCTTGCCGTTTTTTATTGTCCCATACAAATAAGTATAACTAACAACGCAACTAAGTTTTCTTCTTTTTGAAATGTTAGGGATCATTGGCAGATTGTTCTTTGCCCTAAACAGAATAGGGTGGTTTGCTTCTGTTCCTTGTCAAAAAAGCTTAAGAATGATATAGTCCAGATAATCACGACGTATGTTTTATTTTAGATGATTTTGATTTTTTTTTTATAGAATTTATTTTGAAACTAAATTCTCTATTTTATATTTATTATGTTAGGTCATTTTCCACATATCAGCTAATAAATGGAAATCGTCTCTACAAACAGAAACCCGAATTTGTCTATCCAAAGTTAAATTTATTTTTTAAACAATATTTTTTTGTAACTTGCAATTTCATTTTGTTACTAGACATTTAATCATTACATTTCTCTTATTTTTCGTAAGTTATTAATTTATACGATTCTTTTCACAATTTACAAGTGTCGCCAACAATAGGGAAGTGTTGAATGCGGGTATTTTGTTATGAGATATATGTTGGGAAATCATCACGCTTGACGTTACTAACAACTTTGATCAGGTAATCGTAAACAAAAATAATTTGTAAATATCAAGCACTAGTATAATTTCAAGTAAATAATTTGTTATATCTTTTTATCTTGATCATATGTTATAATTATTTTTTCAAATTTCAGGTGTTTAATTTGGACGAACCCTTCTCGAGTGATGATATTAATGATGTAACGAGACGTTGGACTCAGTATTTTCTCTATATAACTTCACTAGTGAAGTAGGATAAGATTAGGCTTTTGTTAGACAGGCTTCGGAGTTTGTTGAACATGTGGTGTGAAACTATTTGTCACTTGGTATTGTTGATATGGTAGTTTTGTTTTTTTGTTAATATGGTAGTTTTGTTTTTTTTTTAAAAAAAACAGAATGTTGCACTCTTTTTTTTATAACAGGTGTTATAAACGATATAAAAAATTGTGCTATTTAAATGCCAGTTCGAAATTATAACGGGTCATTATTTAACCGTTATCAAATTTATTGTTTTTATAACGGGTAAATGAAAGTACGTTATAAATATAGTATATTTTATAACGGGTGAATGAGAAACTGTTATAAAATAGTGTAGTCTATAACAGGTAAATTAAATATTTATAACGGGTATATGTTACCCGTTATAAATAGCAGTCAATTTATAATGGTTCAACAACCGTCATAGAAAGTTCATACTTTCTATAACGCCTGGAACTATAATGAACTCAAAACCGTTATAAAAAGCCTTTTTTACCCGTAATAAAAACAGTTTTTTCTACTAGTGCCTTTTCAATATAGTTGCTAGGTTAATTCTCTGTAGTTGCTAGGTTAGTTGTCTGAAGTTGCTAGGTTATTTGTCTGTAATTGCTATGTTAGTTCTCTGTAGTTTCTAGGTTAGTTCTTTGTAGTTAGTAAGTTAGTTCTATGTAGTTGCTAAGTTAGTAGTTGGTAGGTTAGTTCTCTGTAGTTGCTAGGTTAGTTCTATGTAGTTGTTATGTTAGTTGTCTGTAGTTGCTAACAGTTGACCGCATTTTAAGAGCTGACCGCATTTTAAGAGCTGGCCGCATTTTAAGAGTTGACCGCATTTTAAGAGCTGACCTCATTTGATCTGCCCCCTATATATATATTTGCTAGCATAGAAATAAATTTTACCTAATAAATAAAACCTACTAAATTTTATCTATGTGGCAAATCATTAAAGAAAACCTAATAAATTTTACTTATATGACATTAATGCACCTTGTCTCATTAATAATAAAATATTTTATTGCACTTTTTGTGTTAATTAAGACAAAAACCATAATATTTTATTTCTTAATTGAGTGATAATTATATATTTATTGAATCATATAATAGTTTTTATTGAATCATATAATAAATAATATTAAAATTAGTAATTATATTTTACATTAAATAAATATAAAAGTTACACATAATTATATTTTACACTAAACTCAATATTATATTTCTTATATGATTAAGGGATTGTTTTTAAAAAAATTATTTTTTTTATGTCATAGTAAATTTTTTCAAAATCACATAAGAAATTTTTATAATAAATTTAATATTTATCAGCTAATTAATTGGTCATGGTCACTTAAAATTACAAAAAATATAATTTTATTACATTTTATGCAATCAATATAGTGATTCGTGTGCAATCATATCGTATGTACTCTTTATTCTAACCAATTATCAAATTTTAAAATATAATTCTATTATCTAATTTATAATTTTATTATTATATGCATAAATATAACTTATAGTACTATGTGTTTGAAATATAATATTATTATTGAACTTAAAATTTTAATATTACATGTATACAAAACAAATTATAATATTTAATTTTATTTACATCAGTGCAAATGTACAGCGTCGAATACTAATTTTTGTTTATTATTCCACATAATAATAGTAATAATTATATAAATAATAATAATAATAATAATAATAATAATAATAATAATAATAATAATAATAATAATAAAAGAAGAAAAATATCAATTGGCTCCTGATTCCTTTACTATGACTAGGGATGTCAATAAAGCCCGTAGGGTTGGGTTACCCACATTTTTGGGTCGGGTAAACCCGATATAATTGGGTTTCGGATCGGGCTCGGGTAGAATTATGCTACCCGAACCCTGGGTCGGGTTGGGTACGGGTATAGTAGACAAACCCATTACCCGACCCGATTACCCTACCCGTTTACCCGCAACCATTGAATCATATATATATATATATAAATATATATATATATAATATATATATATACTAGTACAACGCCCGTGTATTACACGGGTGTTTTCTAATTTTTTATTAAAATCTAAAATTAATGAGAAAAAGTAATTGAAAATTTCAATACATTTTATAAAAATATATATATTATTGTATATTTAATATGACACTTTTTTATTTATGCGACTTATTTGTGTTATATTATAATATTTTTTTGACTTACAACATATACCTACATTAAACATAAATATATCAATTGATAAATAATTTTATTTTTCTAATGAATTTTAATAAATATTATTATTTTTTATTATTATAAAGATAAATATGATTTATTTATTTCATATATACAATATGGATGTCAAATCGAAG
>CACSLK010022181.1:1062852-1074585 GCA_902706635.1 Striga hermonthica | reverse complement strand
TAGATGAACAGGGAAGGACTATAGCTGGGTTCTTGTAAGTTTTATGTGCAATTTAATTTATGCAAAGATCCATGTTCTATGAATTGATAGAATTACATGCTTAGGGTTTATCCAATTCCGCCTAATAGTTATGGATATACCCGTTAAATTTCTTACAGGTTAGTGAAAATTATGTGAGTGTATGAACAATGAATTATACTTGATGTGATGCGTAATAATGATTAGTTAGTATTATTTATTTATATTGATAATATTGGAGATAGTGGAGTTGAATTAAATTTGAGTGTTGAGTGGGATATTTACTGTACAATTGATATACAATCACGCCCTAAAGTATTGCAGTTTCACCTTCAAATTTGAGGCAGGCTTTAACCTCAGGGTGCTTCGTTCAATTTTGAAGCTACTTGGTTTCTTTCTGACATTGTCAAATCTCACAGTTGGAATTTGTCATATCCCTCCTTCAACTACATACACTGATAGTAGGATGGCGAATATTGTCTCATTTCTGCTTATCAGCAATCAGTAATCACTATCTTAATAATGATTATAGTGTCTCAAAATAATTTAACATGGGATACGGTTTCTTTGAGAAGGGTGTGATACCACCACCTATCAGGCCCGACTTAGATACTTGTAGCAATCCCCTTTGCCATGATTGAATGCTCCTTATTTTGAGCTTCTGATTAATGCCCCATTGCTTATCAGCAATCAATTTCTTGCCAGACAGTGATCTTGAGGGCTTCTTTGCTGAGCGTTAGGTTTCCGACAGGCGGTGGCGAGGCTTTTCTGGTACTTTAATTTTAAAGCGCACAGCCTTGAATCCAGATCGTCTAGGATTTCTGAACTCGACTGTGGGGTGCGATCCTCTGCATCGGCGTACTCTGCCTCTTGCTGCTCCTCCTCCTCCTTCCCGCCAGCCGCCGCTGGAATATTTCGAATCCGGAAGTACGAGTCCCTCTCGGCTTTGTGAACCACCCATGGTGGTGGCGCAATAGTGAGAGAGAGAGAGAGAGAGAGAGAGAGAGAGAGAGAGAGAGAGAGAGAGAGAAAGACGGGAATAGGGAATAGAGAGAGAGCTAAATCTTTTCCAATTTTTTTATAATTTTAGTGTAAAATAAATAAATAATAATAAGAGTAGTATATATAGGGATTGAATTAGAAAGAGAAATGAACAATAGGGATTGCACATGAAGTAAAATAAGGTGGGGACTAACAAGGAAAGTGTTTTATGCATTACCGATTTTACAGGAATTAACAGTTAGATAATCTCATAACATACAATCAAATAAAATTATTTTTTGATTATATTATCTATGTAAAGAAACTAGTTAGTCACCAAAGTGGCCTAATTCAATTAATAATAGATAATTAATATTAGATGAAAGTATCGATTATTCAAATATAAAATGATGCCTTATAAAGATTCAATCCACTTTTTGACCTGCTTCTTAGGTTCTGCTTAGATTAGTCTATCAAACTATATGTTACATAACTAATGTCATGGATTATAAACCAGGAGGACACCCAAAGGTGGACCATGTGTTTATAGTTATGACAATTAAAATAGAAATTATAATTGAAGTCTCAATTAGTCTGTTTGTCCAAAGATAACCTCTAACTGATAAAAAATATATAACTTCTATTAAGCATGAATATTTAAAAGATTAGTTTTACTTTAAGGGATGTTAATTATCGTGGTTGTCCAAAGATAGCCGCTAATTAACTCAAGATTGTATAATATCTGTCAATTATTAATATATAAAAGATAAACTATAATTAAAGTTAGATTAATTAGTGTGTTTGTACAAAGATAACCGCTAACTAATCACAAAACCTACAATTTCTATTAAAGATCTTTCCTCTTAGGCATCAATCAAATATATTATATATTTAAGTATTTCCCAAGGGTATATTATAATGTGTAATTTAAAAAATTTGTGAATCCATTAATTGTCTCTCAAAGCTTAACTAAATAGTATGTATTAAAGTTTGCACCGTTCAAAATTTGGTTATCCATACAGTATTACAGTTAAAAAATTCAATTAGCTGAACTACAATGAATGGCCTAAGCATATTCATTTTCAGTTAGCTGCAATGAATTTGAAAATGACTCTAATTACTGATGAAGCTCCCACGACCATTACTGATGAGGTCTCCGAAGTAGAGGTAACTCTACATAAGATAAGTGAGCGATCAAATAGGTTGTGTTTGAATGTTATGTAGTTAATCATGGCGGATAACATTAAGAGTTCAATATCAAAGGCTGACAATACAAAAGAATTCATAAATAAAAAATCAAGGAATTATCCATTTAAAATTACGGAAAAGAGTTGTGGAAAGTTTCATTAGTGAGCTCAGCACTATAAAAGTTAAAATGATTCTGCTCCATCCATGATCTCGTGACCCACATGTTTAATATATAAGCTAAACTTACAAACATGAGAATAAATGTGATAGACTGATTTATGGTTCTATTCATCATGAACTCTCTACCTGGCGAGTTCGACCAATCTTGGGTGAACTATAACATCATTTAAATATAAATGGGACTGAAAGAAAATTAAGGATGTGTTGGTGCTGGAAAATTAGATAAAGAAGAGTCGATTCACTTTATATCTCATGTGGGAGCCAATAATAGCAAGATAAAATGGAAAATAAAAGCAAATAAAAGGAGATTGGCTTACTTAAAATTTTTGCAGGTCTAATCATTAAAGAAATGAAGTTTTATTTCTGTAAATGATTAGGCTACTTCATAAAAGATTACCATAAATAAAATCTTGATTCGAAAAGAAAATACACATTAAAATTTTCGTATGTTGTGAATCAAATTCATTAAAGGTTCCCAATAATAGGTGGTTTGATTTTGTGCAACTACATATGTATGGAGTTAAACGTAGTGCACATAATAAAAATTTTGCTCTCTTATGGCATCATATAGTAGGCCACACATCCGAAGAAAAGTTTTGAGAATGATGAATAACCAAATCATCTCTCATTTGGATTTAAGTGATCAAGATGTATATGTAAAATGAGTTAAAGAAAAACAAACTAGACATACATTAAATAGATTTTCCGATAAAAGCACTAAAAACTTATGACTCATGTACAATAATTTTTTTGTGGCCTATTCGACATCCCTTCATGGGGTGATGTAAGGAATTTAATCACCATTATAAATTATTTCTTCACGTTATGATTATATTTATCTACTACATGAAATGACTTGTAACGCCCTGTTTTATGAATAAGAAGAAGAGCATTTGCATTTTCATATTTAGGTCGACTTTGTTTAATTAAATGGTTTAATCCAAAAATCGAATTAAGTAGATGTCCTTGTCTACTTAATTTTCTATTTTTTAATTGCAATTTGTCTTAATTGTCTAATTGCTCATTTATTTTCCTTAGTTCGTTTTTGTGTTTGTTGGTCGTTTATTATATTTTCTTAAGATTTTACTAAGTTAAAGCATGCCTAAAGATTTCCCCAAAAAAAATAAAAAAAATCTAAGTTCCGCCATATTAATTCTGAGCCTAAGTTTTTCCTATTTTTCCCATGTCCAAATTGGCCTAAGTGTTTTGATCCCAAGACCTTAATCCTCTCGGCCTAAGTGCAATCCGGCCTTAACATTTCGAAGTTTGAGTTTGAGTTCAAGACTACGTTGATTTAAATTTGTCCCAAGTCCATACCTCTCGCTCTATGAACACATGCTTAGCATTTAAAATTTAAATCCTGAAGCTAGCTATGATTGAAAGTTCCATGCAGCAGTCAAGCCCATAAATGAAGACGACGGCTAGACATCTACCATCGGTCCACCTTCTTCATTCACACCCAATTCGTCAACAATGGTGTGCTTGATTGTATCTATAAATAGGTTTTTCATTTCATTTATTCAAATCATGGTAGAGTGTGATCAATCAACCTTGAAAGTGTTGAAACACAACCAAGTAGAGTTGTGGAGTGTTTGAAAGTTTTTTCAGAGTTTGTAAATCTCTTGTTTTTATTCTTGTGAGTAGTTGAAACTTGTTTTTCTCTCAACTATGATTATAATCTTGGGATGATACCACCACAAGTGGTATCAGAACTTGGTTTGAAGCTTTCAAGCTTATTTTGAAATTTTTCGAGGTTCTGTTGAAATTTTGAATTTCTGAGTTGTGTTCGAAATTCAATTCCGAGGACACCGTTACGATGGTATCTTATGGCTAAAAACAAACGTCAGAGATGCCCGGAAAAGCCTTCTGAAGTTCTGAAAAAAAAATCTGAGGAAGAAGACTATGACGTGTCGCCACGTCATCTAACACGTCATCAAGGAAAGCCCAGTCAGCAGGCACACCAGCAGTCCCAATCACCTGCCATATAACCCAACACGTCAGCAGGAAGGGTCCCATTTTTTGCCACTTCAACAATCCAGTCATCTGCCACGTCAGCAGGTGGACACCAGTCAGCTGACATATCATCGCAGTAAAAAAAAACTTGCCCCCCATTTTCGACTGTTCCGGACGTAAGTTTTCCTGAACAGGTCATTGAAGTTGTAAAATGGCTACAGAAGAGTCAAATTCATCTTCTGAAGCTATAATTATGCTTACGGCTACCAACTATACGTTGTGGAAACGTTAGATGGAAGATTTCTCAGCTGTAAAGAGCTCTTTGACCCAATACAGCTGAAGGGTATTAACCCTGATCCGTCCAAGGCGTTACAATGGAAGAAAATCAATAGAAATACTATTGGTCAAATCCGACAATGGATAGATTATAGTGTTTTCCATCATGTTGCATAAGGAATCAACGCATATGTCTTTTGGAGGAAGATGGAGGACATGTACCAGGCCAAGACCGCTTGGAATAAGGCCTTACTGATGAGGCGCTTAGTCAATATGAAGTTGAAAAGTGGAACTTCTGTTGCCAAGCATACCAGTGAGTTCCATAGCCTGGTAAATCAGCTATATTGTGTGGAGATGCCGCTTGGAGATGAAATGTAATCTCTGTTACTTCTTAGTTCCCTTCCTGAAAGGTGGGAAACACTCGTTGTTACTCTCATCAATTCAGCCTCAAATGACAAACTTTCCATCTCTGTTTTCAAGGATGCCTCATTTAATGAAGAGGCAAGAAGGAATGACATGGGCACATATCATAATCATGCCCTTGTGATGGAGAATCGAGGAAGACCACAAGGCAAGAAACAAAGAAGCGGTAGAAGAAAGAGCAGGGTAGAAGCAAGGTGAGGCAATCAAATGATCAGAGATCACATGTGTGCTATCATTGTGGTCTAGAAGGTCATATGAAGAAGAATTGCTATAAATGGCTCGAGGAGTAGGGCAAGAGCAATTCTCAGCCGAAGAATAGTTCTCAGCAGAAGAACAAGGGTAAAGGTGGTGAAACTATCATCACTGTCTCAGGTGATGTAGCATATAGCTCTACCCATGGTGAGACATGCCTTCATGTCTCAAGAGAAGACATTGAATAGGTGGTAGATACTACAACATCCTATCACGTTACTCCCAACAAGAAAAATTTTACAACATACAAAACTGGAGACTTTGAATCAGTGAAGATGGAAAATTCTAATTCCTCTGAAGTTGCTGGAATTGGTGATATTCAAGCAACGATAGGAACCGGGAGTACAATCCTATTGAAGGATGTTAGACATGTGTCCGATATTAGGCTGAATCTTTTGTTAGTGGTGGCTCTTGAAAAAAAAAGGATATGAAAATCACTATGGCGTTGGCACATGGAAGTTGTCAAAGGGTGTTCTTAAAATTGCCCGAGGTCATGTTTGTGGGACGCTGCACAAAACATATTTGAAGATTAGCACAAAAAGTCTCAATTTTGCAGAGGAGGTTTCGCAGGATCTATGGCACAGAGACTCAGCCATATGAGTGAGAAAGGGTTGACTACCATAATGAAGAAGGATCTTATCAAGGTTGATAAAAGTGATGTGTTGGATTCTTGCAGTCATTACCTGTTCGGCAAGCAGTATAGAGTCTCATTCAATGCAAATTCAACATAGAGATCAGAGTTGTTAAGCTTAGTACACTCTGATGTTTGCGGTCCCATGGAGGTTGAATCACTGGGTGGAAGCAGATATTTTCTGACTTTCACTGATGATGCTTCTCAAAAAGTATAGGTATATCTCCAGAATACGAAGGATCAGGTGTTTGAGTACATCAAGTCATTTCACGTCATGGTGGAACGTGAAACAGAAAAGAAGCTGAAATGTCTCCGATCTGATAATGGAGGCTTGTATACTTCCACGGAGTTCAATGCATATTGTAGGACATATGACATTCGGCATGAGAAGTTAGTACCGCATACCCCTCAGCACAACGACGTTGCTGAAAGAATGAATCGGACTATCATTGAGCGTGTCTGAACCATGACGAATATGGCTAAATTACCAAAGCCATTTTGGGGAGAAGATGTCAACCGATGACCTTCAGTTCCATTAAATTTTGAAGTTGCAGAGAGAATATGGATTGATAAGGATCCGACATACTCACATCTCAGACTATTTGGTTGTGTAGCATATGCACATGTATCTAAAGAGCTCAGAAAGAAGCTCAATGTGAGGTCAATCCCATGCATTTTCATTGGTTATGGAGATGAAGAGTTCGTATACAGATTTTGGGATCCAAATGAGAAAAATGTGATTAGAAGTAGGGACGTTGTGTTCCAAAAAAATTTGACAATAGAAGATATCGAAAAGTCTAAGATGTCTCAAAAGTCAAATGTGGGTGCTCAAGTTTAAGATGACGCACTAGAATTGTTTCGGAGAAACAATGAAGATGATGTACCAGAAAAAGATGAGGAGACAGAAGAGAGTCCAAAGCAAGGGGAGCAACAACCCATCTTGCCAGAGCAAGGGTGCAACAACCCATCTTGCCAGAGCAAGGGGAGCCACAACCCATTTTGCCTGACACCAATATTGGAAGTTCTTCTCAAATGGTTCTACCCACTCGTAGATCTGAACGAGGTCATATACCATCAAAAAGGTACTCATCATCTGAATACCTTCTATTGACAGAAGATGGAGAACCATAGAGTTTTAAGAAGCCATATCTCATAAGGATAAAGAAAAATTGATGATTGCGATGCAGAAAGAGTTAGAGTCTCTGCAAAAAAATCAAACTTATGAGATTGTTAAACTTCCAGGCAGAAGACAAAAAGGTTTTGACAAATAAATGATCTATCGACCCCGTCTCTCGGTCAGGTAAGAAAAAAACCAACGAATTGATCATCCAGGCGTGCCTATTCGGCTTGTTTGATAGGCTGGCGCATAACCCCCCTTTCTTGACCCAAATTCACAACCAAACCGTTTACTGATCTTTTCTTATCCCGACCTGCGGGAATATTATTTAACCTCTCGTTGAAAATAGCTTAAATTTCGGCCATCGGAGAAGGCTATGTACTACTCATTTCCCTGATAAATCAATCGGGCAGGGAGCTCAAACATTATCTTCCTCGCTCGCAAGGTGAAATAGTTGATTATGTTCTTGTCGCGGTTAGTCAAGATCCCGTGAGGCATCGAATTCCTTTACTCGTTGCCCTTAACTAAGCTAAGCAGCTTGATGAAGGTTCATGCGTGTCGACTCGTGTTCCCTTCTTTAATCCATTCATATTTCCTCTCCTGTACTTATATTTATCTTTCCTGCGGCAGTTTTATAATCAATTTCTACTAGGGAGCGTGAACTTTCTCTCATCCAGTGAATGAGTTACCTGAAGATCGATGGCATATAAAATGCCCTAATGAAATATGAAATCTGTTATTTCACTTTCAACCCGTTCGCACTTGCTTGAGTGAGGCGCAAGCTCCTTGCTAGGCAAGATAGGTCAACGGATAGCTTGTTGGTTGATACGGGACCCCTTCTCAACTTCATGTGTTTTGTAACTGCCATAAAGCATGGCCATAGTCCAACATTCCATCCTTTTCCACCTCTGTATTGGCTTATGCTTCTCGGTCAAAAAGAACTTGCTTCTTTCTCAAATCGGGAACCGTTGACCTTAGTGTTCTGTTCGGGCAACTTCAATACCCACCTCTGGAAAGGATGTGTACGTATTGGTCCCCAACCATGCCTTTTGTGCGCCTAACTTAATGGCTTCGTAAGAGTGGCAGGGGATGGATGGAAGCCTACGTATTGTGAAAGATACAAAATTCCCGCCTTCATACTGCTTAGTCTTGCTCGATAGAAATGGATTGAAAAGTTGATCCCTTTTTAAACGGTAACTAGAAACAAACATCTTATTGAAGCAAGAGAAATCACTGCAGAAGAGCTTAGTTGAGTCAAAGTTGGCGCTATATATAGCCAGTTAAGGAATCTCACCTAGCTGGAACCTACTCCAACTGCTGACAACTCATACTACGATCTTTTCTCGCCTAGTGGAAATTATGATATCAATTTCGATAGAAGTAATGTGCCTTTTATTTCCGTATCCAGTACTGGCATCATCTTATTAGCCATCGGCTTGAAGAGAGGATCCGGGCTGCCATCTCAGTCTCAGCTTCATTCCCTAGTGGAAACCATTCACTCGGGGCGTTATTGTACTCGTTCGGTGAGCTATTCGAATATTTCCCTGATAATGGAATTCCGGATCCGACGGGCTTCATCGCAATATAGGGAATGCCCCACCCTCGAATCGAAGTCAATGTGGATAGAGCCCCCTCCTGTTACGTGTACTGAACTTCCTCCTTTAAACCACTTAGAAAGAGGAAAAGAAAAACTTCTCAGTAAGATTAGAGTTTTCCAAGATCAGTCCGGCCTTTACTTTTTCAAAATTGCTCATATACTCCCTTACAGATCCAACCTGATGTCACTCTATTAATTCATCAACTGGGTTACATATTTGGATGCACAGAAACCTATTCTTGACCTCACTAATCAAGGCGTCCCTATTAGGATGAGGGTTGCTAACCACATAACTCCTATACTACTCACTAGTTTACAACATTGAAATAAGCGATTCTTTTTGCAATCTGTCTCTCAGCGTTTTTTTTTCTCCTTTTTCATTATCATTTTCCCTCTCAAAAAAGATCAAAAGGATTCACTCTGGTGCTGCTTGCTGGTGGACGTTGACTATCTCCACTATGAATAAGTCTTTCTCGAGTAACTGAGACTCAACGTGTAAGCGTTGGAAGCAGAATAGGAGATGGGTCGTTCCAGCTCGGCAAGAGGATTCCAGAAATTCCTTTGCAAATTGAACTGTTTCCGAACAAGCAACGGATGTGACTCGAGGTTAATTATATCAAGCCTGATATCTATTGAGGGCATCAGTCACTGTCTGCCAACTATCTGATTGCTCTTTTTCTCGGCTAGCGCTCAGTTTTGTTTTTAAGTTTGTTGTTTTCGAATTCACGTATATGTGAATGCAGGTGGAAATGACGATATAACGGAGTGGTTAGGCATGCCTTTCAGATAAGGCTATTGCCGGACGTCTGTTGCTTATCCGGCTACGGCATATCCCGCTCTGTTGATCCGCGGCAGAGAATTTTCAATCAAATTGGCAATCCAAAACTCGATTAACTAAGCAAGAGGATGCGCCCCATCAAACTAAATGCATCTCAAACTCACATAGAAAATTCAAATGTGATTCCCCTCTTTCTTCTTTCGGTATCACAAAACCTATCTGCATGCTGGTCGCTACTTAACTTGACAAGTTGTGTTTCAAGTGTTGCTGTGTCAAATCGAGATTGTGTGGGTGTTCAGTGGATCAATCCCTGTATTCATGGTTCTGGCAGGGCAGTGGGCGGGGGACTGTAAATCCTCTTTCGTTCGAGCAAAGAACGCCTAACCCGAAAGAGGAAATACCTTCTTTCATACGAAAGAGCGTCATCAGTAGTTTATCTGGTACGAATTCCTACTGACTTTTTGATTTATTTAATTGGTTACGAAGCTACAAAGCTTACGGACCGAACCGAAGACTGAGCGAGCTTCTCTTAGCACTAAGGACTGATGTGATAGAACAAACCGAAGCTTTAGCAACTGGACCGAACAAGCAACGGATTGAGCAACTAGCGCGAAAGCCATTGCGCGTTAGTGCATCCGTTTTCTTGTTGGGCGAAACTTGTCTTTTAACAGCAGGAAGTTGAAGACTAAGAAGCTCTGGACTGATCGAAGCTTTTCCTTTTCGTATGGCATTTATGCCGACCAAACTGCTAAACTAGCTCGAAAGGTTTGGTAGGTCGTTTCTTTCCGGAGTGAAATAGCATAATCAATAGAATTGTTGAAGAAAGCGTAGAAAAGAGCATCCTTAGTCATGGAGTGAATCAAGAAAGCGGCAGGCCCAAGACTGAAGTCGGTAACCTTAGATCGCCTACAATCCTTTATGACTATTGAGGATAAGTCTTTGATCTGCTTTTTCTTTATCGATTGGCTTGGTGTTCCGTGTACCGAACCGAAGCTTGTGTAGCTTAGTTACTTCTATGACTTCACTTCGCTTCGCTTCGTTTGTTGGGTACAAGATTGAAAGAATGCATTGGATGGATGCCCGGGCATTGAGAAGGAAGGACGCTTGAAGAGGCAAAAGGCCATGGGGAGATACCGTCTGTGATCCATGGATCTCCGATCGGGAAACCGTATCCAAGCTCCGTGGCTAGTCTGCGCTCTTTGGACTTTTCAAACTTAGCAAACTGAAACATCTGAGTAGCTAAAGGAAGGTAAATCAACCGAGATCCCGTTAGTAGCGGCGAGCGAGAGCGGATTGGGGGTTTGAAGAAATCGTCGACTTTGCTTCTAAATTACATCTATCCTCAGCAAAGTGTGAACTTCTTTTTCTCCAGGTTTCATTCGATTTGTTGTGGATTGGATGATGGAAAAACCAGCTTCGCCCCTCTACTAGAATATCAAGTCAAGGGCGCAGTGAACTGTAATTGTGAAAAGATTAGAAGATCTGGCCAAAGAAGGTGATAGCCCTGTAGATTCGTTCCCATGGTTCGATCCTTCCCAGTAAAACGCGGCGTGTTCGAATGATGATCGCTTTTACGTGAGAAAAGGGGACCACCCTCTAAGCCTAAGTATTCCTCAATGACCGATAGCGTACAAGTACCGTGAGGGAAAGGTGAAAAGAACCCTATGACGAGAGTGCAATAGAGAACCTGAGATCCGATGCGAACAATCAGTCGAAGGAGCGGAGCTTAGCTTAGTAAAGCGCACACACTCTAACGGCGTACCTTTTTATGACGGGTCAGCGAGGAAATGGGAACAGCGGCTTAAGCCATTAGGTGTAGGCGCTTGTAAGAGGTTACAGATGATAGTTCTTCCTATTTGACCCAAAACCGATCGATCTAGCCATGAGCAGGTTGAAGAGAGCTCTAACAGGCCTTGGAGGACCGAACCCACGTATGTGACAAAATACGGGGATGACTTGTGGCTAGGAGAGAAAGGCCAACCAAGATCGGATATAGCTGGTTTTCCACGAAATCTATTTCAGTAGAGCGTATGATGTTGATGGCCCGAGGTAGAGCACTCAATGGGGTAGGGTGGCCCCATTTAGCCTTACCAACCCCAAGAAAACTCTGAATACAGGCCGTCATCGTTTGTACACACAGACTTTTTTGGTGCTAAGATCCAAAGTCGAGAGAGAAACAGCCCAGATCGTACGCTAAGGTCCCTAAGCAATCACTTAGTGGAAAAGGAAGTGATCGAGCGATGACAACCAGGAGGTGGGCTTGGAAGCAGCCATCTATTGAAGAAAGCGTAATAGCTCACTGGTCTAGCTCCATGGCACCGAAAATGTATCAGGGCTCA
>CACSLK010022181.1:975846-989356 GCA_902706635.1 Striga hermonthica | reverse complement strand
CATTGATCTTCTCATGGCGTCGGCTACCGTCTTTTGGCTCTTGAATTTTCCAACCACGAGCAAGTGTAAAAGTTCGGTATTCATCATAGGCTCGAAAAGTGATCTCACCAAGCTCCATGTCAATAAGTGCCCGTCCGGTGGCTAGGAATGGCCTCCCTAAAATCAACGTTGTATCACCGTTATCCTTCATATCTACCACCACAAAATCCGTCGGAAACTTGATTCCATCAACCGTCAACCAAACATCCTCTACAATTCCCATGGGACGGACTTGGGATTTATCCGCCATCTGAAGAGTGATCATAGTCGGTTGAACTTCTCCAATCTCAACTTCTCGAAAACAGAGAGTGGCATCAAGTTGACACCTGCCCCTAAGTCGCATAGCCCTTTTTCGATATATATTTATCCAACTGCACAATCCACCGGGATCTTCACACTTAACGGGACGGTCTCTTTGGAATACTGCACTACTCTCCTCCTTGAGTGTAACCACCTCATGAGCCTCAACCGGGCTCTCCATCTTCTCGTCTGAATCAACCACAACCAACTCAAACTCATACCCATGCACTCTCTTCACCTCAGTCAGAACGTCGTCTCTCGTCTCTTGGGCATCCTTGACTTTGCAATTCTCTGGGGTGATCTCCGTATGACTAAAAAATTGACCCTCTTGTTGTTGACTCTCGACCATCGCGGCCATTTGCCCAATCTGTTGTTCCATCAACTTCAAGTGAGTCACCATTGAAGCAAGTCGTGCGTCCTTTAAAACTGTATATTTGTCAATGTTACTCATGACCCTGGCGAACGTATCCTCCAATGAATGCTTTTTCGGCTCATTGATGACCCCATTAGTCTCCGAAAATCCCATTGGCGGTTGCAGAGTGTTGTAAGGATTCGAGTACGAGTAATTAGGATAATTCTGGTTGCCCGAATAGTACGTGTTACCTCCTTGGTATCCCCAAAAAATGTCGAAATTCCGGTTATTCAAATAATTCACGTTCTGGACGGGTTCATACATTGACACCGCATTCACCCCGATTGTCTCGTTCTTCACCCCTTGCATGCTGTTAAGCACCATTGTGGCCACTTGAGCTACCAACTCCGAGATTTGATCTGTATTGGTACTCATCGACATGCTATTAAAAATTGTCTGCTCCTCCGGCCATTGGTAGCTATTAAACGCCATCTCGCAAGAAAGAAAAAAAAATAAGAAAATATCAGAAAAGAGAAAAAAGAAAATAAAATAAATAAAAAACAAATGTCTAAACTAGTATCTAGTCGCCTTCTTCTAATATTAATTAATTCAACAAACAATCCCCGGCAACGGCGCCAAAAACTTGTTCGCTAATTATTTTCGCTATCCGCAAGTGTACGGCGTAGCTATAGGTAGTGGCGAGCAAGGTCGTATTCCACAGAGATTGTAGTTAAATTAATTAAGTACTAAAATAATGACGATTAAATATTATTTAGACTAACGAATGAGATTATGATTTCAAACTATGAAATTAAACTAAGAACTAATTTACCTAAAACAATACAAATAAATCAAGATATAAAAGATAGATTCTAGGTTATGCTTTCCTCGGGATTAATTTTTGAAACGTTTATATTCATACAAACATTATTTAATTTTACCAGTCGTAGAGATAATTGCTAAATTGATTTCAACCTTTCTCTCGAACATGCAAATCGTAGATATTAATTGCTATCTATCTCCTCTCGGTCTCAAGATGAAAAACTAATTCCCATAACTTCCTAGGATTTTCGTTCTCTCGCAAGGTCCTATCAACCTCTCGGTCTGTTTATTCTCTTACGTTATAAATTTCCCAATTCTAGCAATCAATTATCTCCTCTCGGTCTCAAATCGATCACAAATATGCATTCATAGTGGCCATCTACTCACACAATAAATATACGCAAAAGAAATTCATAAACGAAAGATAAACTGGAATGAAATAAATAAAAACTAAATCATAAATCAATCTGAGTACTAATAAATCCTAGAATCTAAGATATCTAGCCTAGAAACATGCTTCCAAAATAAGAAAAATAAACATAATAGATTGAGTTCGAAAGAGGAAAAGAAAAAAGAAAAAAAAGCTTATTCGGCTCCATTGATCCCTTTTTCCCGGGCTTTCTCCCTCGTCTTGCTCGTGTTTCTAGCCTCCAAAACTCTCCAAATATCTGAAAATTAGGTCCAAGCCTCCTAAAAAACATGTCCAAGTGTCTCTTAAATAGTTGGGGTCGAGTCCTAGTCGAAATAGGTAAAAAGTACCGAAAAAATAGGAAAAACGCATGAAACCCGTATTGGTCACGCCCAGGGTCACACGACTCATGTCTCTAGCCACACAAGTCGTGTGAAAAAGTCAAGAGCTCGATTCACGACCCGTCAAAATCACACGAGTCGTGTCCGAACCCACACGACCCGTGTGGACCTGGGAAGGTTGAAACTCTATTTTATCAGCGTATTTTGGCTCCTGATGCATTTTCTGGTGTCCCAAGTCGGGAATGAGTGCTTCCGTAGATGTAAAGTACGCCCAGGTCGCCGGATTTGGCGAATTCCGACCATTTTTCGGCCACGTACATGCACCCGCGCAGAAGATGCTGCAGTAGCTCTTGGAAGCTCGATTTCTTCGAAATTGTGCTCTATACTGATCTATGACATTTCAGAAAGGTTCTCGGCGATCGTAAGTGGCGTCCAGATGGTGCGCCGGCGAGCTCCGACGGTGGACATCAACCTGCGTGCATATTCTCCGGCGCGGACGACACATTATGGCGGCGGAGAACAGCAAGAATGGTTTTTTCCGTCTGGGCAAGCGGAGAAGTGGCGCGGGAGCTCCAGTAGAAGCTTTGGGCAGCAGCTTCAAAGCATGTCCATGGCAGGTACACACGCATTAAGAAGAAGAAATAAACCAATCTTGAAAATTACCATTCTGCCAATACTTTGGTTCCTTATGAAATTTGGGCCATTATTCATATTGGGCTACTTGTAGTGGACCTTAATGTTTGCTTCTTGTTCCAAAAGAATTGATTTCCTTTTCTCCGATAAGGCTTTGCAAATGGGTCCGTCTCAATGCACGACTCACACACCATAATCGATCGATTCTCGCCACTCTTGACTCCAATAAATATATCGAACCTATTTCCTGTTAAAACTCAAATAAAACACCTCATCATAGCTTAATAAAGTTAATTAAATAAATAAATAATTATACAATAATTAATTAAACAATAACTAAATATCTATCAAACTACGACGAAACGGACACGTAAATCACTATAAAATGCACGTAAATATGACGCATGTCACAAATCAAACAAGTAAGGTTAGACAATGGTGGTGAGTTTATCAACAAAGATGTAAATGATTTGCTGAAGAAAAATGGGATTCTGCATCAAAGATCATGTCCCTACACTCCACAACAAAATGGTGTTGTGGAGATAAAGCATAGATCTATTTTGGAAGTGGCAAGGTGTATATCTTTCCAGGCTAACCTCAGAAAAGAATTTTGGCCCTATAGTCTTATGGCAGTTGTGCAGGTAATCAATTGTTTGCCTAGTGAGAGGCTTGGTTGGCAAAGTCCTTTTCAGCTTATGCATGGAATTTTACCACCGTCTGAAAGGTTTAAAGTCTTTGGTTGTTTATGCTATGCCTCAAGGTTGGAACCTCACTGAAGGAAATTTGATTCTGCGGCAGTGCCATGTGTCTTCCTTGGCTATGTGACTGGGGTGAAAGGCTATAGGGTCTACAATCTTGATACCAAGGATATCTTCATTTCCAGGGATGTCATATTCTATGAAGACAAGTTTCCATTTCTTGTAAATTCTGGAAAAGCAGAATTTGTTCCTTTGCCCATTCTTAATGAACAGATCTTGGAAAATGATGAGAATTTGCTTGAGCCTGTTGAAAAGGCACAGGCTACTGAACACACCAGTTTTGAGACAGGCAGAAGTAAGAGAACCAGACAACCGCCTAAGTGGCTTTCAAATTATGAAGTCCATTTCTTATCTGAAGTTTCCAATAATTAAGATGTGAAGGCCTTTTTAGCTGAGATAGATAAAGACATGTCAGAACCTTTATTTTATGAGCAATCTACTAAAGACAGCAGGTGGATTGATGCCATGAAGACAGAATTGCATGCTCTTGAAATCAATGAAACCTGGAGATTTACTAAACTGCCACCTGGGAAGAAGGCCACAGGATCAAAGTGGGTTTATAAAATAAAAAGGCACCCAAATGGGTGTATAGACAAGTTTAAGGCCAGATTAGTGGCCAAAGGCTATTTGCAAAAGGAAGGGGTGGATTTTTTTGATAGCTTTTCTCCTGTTGCTAAGTTAGTGACAGTGAGATACATCATTGCTTTGGCCACACAACATAATCTGGAAATGCATCATATAGACATTAACAATGCATTTTTGCATGGTTTTTTAGAAGAGGAAGTCTACATGCTACTTCCAAAGGGCTATGAGAAAGCACAGAAGGGTGAAGTTTGTTTGCTTCAGAAAAGTTTATATTGATTGAAGCAGGCCTCTAGACAGTGGAACATCGAATTTTAAGACAAACTATTGGCTTATGGCTTTGTTCAATCCACTCATGATCATTGCCTTCTATTTAAGGAAGGAGATGCTTAGTTTATGGCTTTATTGATCTATGTTGATGATGTGCTTATCATTGGTAATTCTCTTGAGGCTATTGAACAGCTGAACTCTCATTTGCATGGTCTATTCACCATTAAAGATTTAGGGCATACTAAATACTTCTTGGGTTTAGAAATTTGCAGGACTTCACAGGGGACTTTTTTAAATTAGAGAAAGTATATCATTGACATCATAAATGATCTTGGGCTGCAGGATTCTAAAAGTGTTGTGACTCCCTTACCTCAAGGGTGAAATCTCTCAAGTCAAGTGTCGTCTACTTTCCAGCACCCTGAGGCTTATAGAAGATTAATTGACCATTTGCTTTGTCTCAGTCTCTCTCGGCCTGATATCTCTTATGCCATATAGAAGCTTAGTCAATTTGTGCAGTCCCCTACTCAAGCTTACTGGACATCTTCCCTTCATGTTGTCAAATATCTTAAAGGCTGTCCTCAGTTAGGTCTGCACTACAAATCACATCCTTCTTCAAACCTGGTGGCCTTTTGTGACTCAGACTGGGGCAGCTGCACCTTAACTCATAAATCTCTAACAGGCTACTGTTTTTTGGGTGATGCCTTGATTTCTTAGAAGACTAAGAAGCAAAAAAGGGTCTCGCGTTCTTCTGCTGAGGCTGAATATCGATCCATGGCGTCTATGGTATGTGAGTTGCAATGGATCTCTTATCTTGTTGCTGATCTTGGGATTCAGATTTCACGGCCCGTTTCTTTATGGTGTGACAACAAGGCAGCCATTCATATCACTGCAAACCCGGTTTTTCACGAGCGGACCAAGCATTTGGACATTGATTGCCATGTTGTGCGCAACCAGTTCAAGGATGGCTTCATTCTGCCCAAACACATTACCACCTCTTCTCAGCCAGCAGATTTGTTCACCAAGGCTTTGGGTGGTCCGGATTTCCAGCGCTATCTTGTCAAGTTGGCCATGTGTACTCTCCACATTCCGACTCGAGGGGGGGTATTGAGATATTGATGTGTTAGGCATGGCAGGTTTACGTGCATGGAGTTTCAGTCACAAGCACACTTTTTCCTTCAATATTTCCTAGTTTTATTTTCTTTGTTTTAGCAAAAGGCGCTGCTCTTACTTAAAGAGTTGTTATGCGCTTTTATGCTTCGGTTTTTATTTTCTCTTTTGTCATCTGTTGCTACGTGTTAGCCCTTGATTGGCCCTCAGCTCACGAGTATTGTGTGCTCGTCTTTCTCATATATGTACTGAACTCTGAGCTAAGTTCTTCAGATTAGATTGAATGGAAGTATTGAAAAACGAAAATTCTCTCTCTACGAGAGCGTAGTCCTCTTCGGAGCCCTACTTCCAGCCAGGTGCAGGTATGATCTCTTCGTCCCAGAGGGCTTATTTCCCTATTTCTAAAACCGATTAAATAGCTCTCAGTTTCTTGTAATCTATTGATCCCCTTCTCGCTATTTTTCTTGGTCTGTTTAGCCTATTGGGGGTTCTCCTTTGGTTTCTATTTTCTTCCTTTTTGTGCAGCTGAACAGGATATCTCTGATTTTGGGAAGGTAACTAGTGCCACTAGATCTCACTATTGGACATGGATGCCGATCTGGCCTCTAAACTGGAATCTATCCAGTTAGAAGGCAACGAGCAAGAGGAAATAGAAATAGAGGATACAGACGTCCAAAACAGTGAAGAAGAATGTATTCGAAGCCTCTTTGGAAAGATTATCGGTCAGAAGAAAGCCAACATTACGGGACTCAGGAGAGTAATCAGCCAAAGGTGGTACATAAAGTCGTCAGTCACGGTGAGAGAAATATCAAGCAACTTTTTCCAGTTCATATTCACAGACATTGAAGACAAGAAAAAAGTCATCAAAGGTGTCAGCTGGACCTACGAAAACCAATTCCTGAAACTTCATAATTGGGAGAAGGGCATAACTGCAGACCACCCTTGCTTTCAAGAGATTTAAATTTGGGTTCAAGCCTGGAACATACCCATTCACTGGATCTCAGTGGAGGTGGGGTTGAAGATTGGGAGAGTTTTCAAAAAGGCTCTGGATGTTTCTGTTCCTCAGGGAGGACCTTTAGCAGGGAAATGCCTTAGGATCAAAACTATGCTGGATATCAATCAACCCCTGCTTCGATGCACGTATCTTAAGATGAGAGAGCAAAAAATACAAATTCTATTCAAATATGAGAGATTGGTCAATTGATGCTTCTATTGTGGTTATTTAGGTCATCTGGATAAAAGCTGTGAGAAAAGGGCATCGGACATATCTAATGGTTGCTTCGCTAAAGGCCTTTATGGAGAATGGCTAAAGGCACAGGATGTGGTCTATTTCACTGCCCAAAGTACTTTCTTCACCAATAACTCTTCTAAATCTACATCTCAGGCCACACCACCATCACAACAAAGCTAGAGCCAAAACCTGGACAACCACCAAAATAACACACAAGCCCGATCTGTAACCAGATTTCTGGATACCACCCTCAGTGTCTCTAAAGCCCAGTCAGTAATCAAATCTCCTGAAAATACCACTACCCTTCCTCCTTCATCCCCCCTACTACACAATCTACTCCAGCTTCCCCTAAAATACCTCTCTCTTCCAAGGACACCAATCTTTTTTCTATTCCCCTGCAACGCATTGAAGCAGAACCCCTCCATGATAAACCCTCACCTACTAAATCCTTAAATCCAACACACCCCCAAGATATGGAAACAGAAGGTAACCAAAGACTAAATACATACACGATCACCAGTAACCCTGCAAACCCCAATGCGCAACCAACCAATCAACCTCCTACTCAGGGGGACACAAGACAGAAGTCATGATGGAAAAGAAAACAAGCAACAGGAATGAAACTTGATGAGGATCACTCTCTGAGATTTACCAGAACCAAAAGGCCATTGACAGTTGAGCAGAACCAAGCAGACACTATTGCTCTTGAGCAGGAGGACACATCAAGCAAGAAAATGAAGTTGGATCAAATGGTGGGGGAGGCCAGCCCTAAATGGCCCCACCAGTCTAAATGAATGTAGCGGTGTGGAACTGTAGAGGTGTGGGTGGCCCCTCTACAGTTTCCCAAATCAAGGAGATTTGGAGGCTCCATCACCCAACCTTCTTCTTCCTGTCAGAAACCAAGAAGAAAGATGCTTTTGTTGAAACTGTGTGCAGAAATTTAGGTGTTGTAAATAGTTGGTCTTCAGTTGAACCCTCTAGTAGAAGAGGTGGTCTGCTTTTGTTCTGGGACATCTCTGTCCAAATTTTCTCTATCATTAAATCTTCTTTCTCCATTGAGGTTGAATTTTTGGACAAAGCTAAGGCAAAGATATGTTGGGAAATCTTCTTATATGCTAGCACAGAGCAGGCTGAGAGGAAAAGACAATGGCAGTATCTGATATCTATAAGCATAAATGGGGATCCTACTGGTTCCTTGGAGGTGACTGCAATGATATTTCTCATCCATCTGACATAAAAGGGGGCAGAACTAGATCTATTGCATCTTGCCAAAGTTTCAACGATTTCATCAGTGATATGAGGATGTTGGACATTACCATGAAAGGTTACCCCTACACTTGGGGAAACAATAGGGAGTTAGAAGGGTTTGTCGAGGAGAGGATAGACAGGATATTTGCCTCCTTAGAATGGATCAGCACCAACCCAAATGCAGTGATCTCTAACATCTTCAGAAGCTCGTCTGATCACAATCTGCTTCTTCTTAGTGGTACTACTCAGCATTCCTTCAAAAAGAAAAGATTTTTCTTCGACCCCAAATGGCTAGAGAAAGAAGGGATCCAGGAGGAGGTCACCACATCATGGTCTAAGCAGCAAGAAGGTACCTCCATGTATGTTGTTCAATCCAAAATCAAAGAGACCAGAGTTTAGCTTCTGAAATGGAGTAAATCTTTTAAATCTGATAATGCAAGGAGGATTGATGTTATTAACATTGAGCTCGAGGCCATGAATGCAGCTGGAGGCCTTAGGGACTGGAACAGATGGGATAAACTGAAAAAGGAATTGAACGAGTCCTACAAATGGGAAGAGAAATATTGGCTGCAGAAATCTAGAATTACATGGCTCACTCATGGGGACAAAAACTCTAAGTTTTTTCATGCTCACACTACAGAAAGAAGGAGAAGCAACCAGATCCACAGATTGAGCAAAGAGGATGGGACTTTTTGGGAGAGTAAAGAGGACATTGCTGACTGTATTGAGGAATTCTACTCTAATCTATTTTCTTCAGAGGGCTCACTTACAGGTGATGATCTATTACTTGATTTCCGAGAGGTTATTTCTGCAGAGGCCAATACAGCTCTAGTGGCACCTGTTACCAATGAAGAAATCAGAGAGGCTCTATTCAGTATCAACCCTCGTAAAGCACCTGGTCCAGACGGTATGAGTTCTTTATTCTTTCAAAACTTTTGGCATATTGTTCATGAGGATGTCTGTTCTGCTGTTTCTAGCTTTTTTGCCTCAGGCAGAATCCTTAGAAATATAAATCATGCTCTGATTACTCTCATCCCAAAATGTTCCAACCCTATCTCTGTTTCTCAATTCAGGCCTATTAGCCTCTGCAATGTCATATACAAAATAATCTCCAAAATTCTTGCATTAAGGCTGAAACCTTGTCTCCCTGATTGTATTTCTGAATTTCAATCTGCATTCGTTCCCCACAGACAGATCTTGGATAATGTGATTTTAGCTCATGAAGTATTTCATTTTCTGAAAACTCATAGATCTGGGAAGAAGTACTACATGGCTCTAAAGATTGACATGATCAAGGCATTTGATAGAGTTGAATGGGACTCTATTAGACTTATTATGCTGAAAATGGGTTTTTGCACAACCTTTGTGCAGTGGATTTTGCAGTGTGTGTCATCTGCTTCATTCTCTTTCAATATTAATGGTGAGGTGTGTGAATTTATTAACCCTTCTAGGGGGATTAGACAGGAGGACCCTTTGTCCCCCTACATTTTTATTCTTATTTCTGAAATCCTTTCTTACTTGATTCATTTAGAAATTTCTTCTGGGAACTTGGAGGGGATAAAGATATGCAGAAATAGTCCTACCCTATCCCACATATTTTTTGCAGATGACACACTGATTTTTGCTAAGGCTGATGTAAACCAAGCCCTTATTTTGCTCACTATCCTCCAGAATTACCACTCTATCACAGGCCAAAAAGTTAACATGGAAAAATCCTCCATTTTCTTTAGTAAAAATACCCCAATGTCAGTTCAAAATGAAATCTGCAATACTCTTTTGGTAATCAAACCCCAGTCCTCTACAAACTACCTGGGCTTACCCCTGGGAATAGGGAAATCTGAATTAGCCACATTTGCTTACCTTGAAGAAGCAGTTGTCTCCAGAATTTCAAATTGGAGAAACAGGTTTTTGTCCAATGAAGGTAAAGAAGTGTTAATGAAAGCAGTTCTGGGAGCCTTGCCTACTTATTCTATGTCCTGCTTCTGCTTCCTCTAGGTGTCACCAAGAAAATATCTACCACATTGGCCAAATTCTGGTGGAAGACAAGCAGCAACAAAGAAAACAACATTCACTGGAAGGCATGGCACAAAATCACTCTTCCTAAAAAGCTGGGTGGACTAGGTTTTCAGGACCTGCAGTCATTCAACAGGGCACTAATTTCCAAGCAACTCTGGAGGCTTCTGACTCATCCCAATCTATTGGTCAGCAAGACCCTTAAAGCAAGGTAATTCCCTAAAGATGATTTCTTCACTACAAAGCAAAAAGGGAACTACTCCTGGCTTTGGGCAAGTTGGCTCAAGCAAAGAGACCACTTCAAGAATGGGTTGAGATTTGATATTAAGGATGCCAAATGTGTGAAGGTTTGGGACCACCCTTGGGTCACAAGCAGACCAAACCTTAGACCCCAGGTAAGGAACAACTCTAATTCTCAGATTATTTGGGTTCATGATCTCATGGAGGAAACAGGTAGAAGATGGAATAGGAAGCTGGTGGAAGACACTTTTTCAGACTCAGATGCAAAAGCTATTCTCAGTATCACATGACTATACCCTTCACAGAAGGACAAACTGAGATGGGAGTGGACAGCTGATGGTATATTCTCAGTAGCCTCTGCATACTCTAAATTGATCTACTGCAAATTCTTGAAATAGGATTCACCTGAAAATAGCAGAGACCAGAGCACTCTCAGGAAAGTCAGAATAAGAACTTGGAGGTTACAGATTAAGCCCAAGCTGAAGCATTTCCTATGGAAAATATTAAACAACATCATCCCAGTGAGCTGTAATCTCATTCAGAAGGGCATAGAACTTGACCAGATTTGTAAAATGTGTGGGAATGATAGAGAGACCCAGGAGAATCTATTCTTTAATTGTAAAAGGGCAAACCTCATTTGGAAGTTGGCTCCTCTAGATTGGGAAGGAATGCAGAAGGACACAGGTAATTTCAAGCTATGTTGTTTCAGGCTTGCTCAACCAACAACTCTCCAACCTCTGAAAAAAGGCTGCAGCTGTCTTCTTACATCCTTTGGTGGATGTGGAAGACTAGGAACTTGTGTGTGTTTTCAAATATCTGGAGATCTAAATGGGACACAGTCAACTTGACTATCAAAGATTGGTCTGAATTTCTGGAATTGCGCAAGTCCTAGTTTGTAGTTTTCTTGTTTTAGTGCTCTGTTTTTTCTGTTGCTTTTATTTTAGTCTGTTTTGTTAGTTGTTTTGAAGTCTAACTAGGTCTTGGTGACAGTGGTTAGTCTTTTTTAGCTCCTTGGGCCTTTGGGTCTTTTAGGTTCATATTAAGATCAAACTCCCCGGTTTCTCAGTCCTTCTTTGCCGGTGATTATGCTCTTAATGTTTTTTGGGTCCTCTTACCTTAGGATGGGAATTTGTATTCGAGCTAGTTAGCTCGCGGTTGTAAATACTCTTTTAGAGCAATATATATATCTTGTCGTTTCGAAAAAAAAAAAGTATTGAAAATTTCCCAAATTGTGCTCTTCTCAATTATGTACCAGAATTTATGATCTCTACAGACGGGACTCGAAACTCTGAACACGAGGACCGCTCGCGAACAACTACTTGCTGGAGGTGGAAGGCCTCGTCGGAGAAGATACCGGAAAGAATGGCAGACGGGTCTTCTGTTTGGGTCGGGGAACGTCGGCTCGCAGTCGGGGCTGCTATGCTCGGAAGGAAACGCGGCTTGCTGGACGTCTTCAGCTGCGCGAATGAGAGGGTTGACGCCGGCGAGGATGGAGTTCGCCGGAATCAATGGCGACTAGGAACTTCATTTTTTTTTTTAAACGAGCAGGTATACAACGAGAGAGAAAAAGAATTTGAAAGATGGGATACTGGTTCTGATGAGAGAAGGTATATGACGAGAGAGAGATGTGGAGAATGTGCCAATTATCTACTGGAAAATCTCATTTTGAATTTTGAATCGTGCAGATAAGAGCTGACTCGGTCTGCGCATGGGAAGAAGAAGTGATTACTCTTCTTGGGCCAAGAAGTATTATCTCCTAACATATGAAAAAAGCCCAAAAGTTGTTAAACCACAAATGGGGCTAGACTTAATCTCAATTGGGCCGGAAATAAATGCAATAACAAGAATTCTTGATCGATTTGATTGACGACGAATAATAATTAATTCAGATTATATATATATATACATATATATATAACACAATAATTATTTATGTAACAATAATAATCAATTAAATTATTAAGGACAATTAGACATTTAAAATAATAATAGTAATAATAATAACAAATAGGCAATTGATAATAATAATAATAATAATAATAATAATAATAATAATAATAATAATAATAATAATAATAATAATAATAATAATAATAATAATAAAGATCATAAATAATAATCTCAAATAATCCTTATTCAAACGGGGTATTACAGTAAGGGTGGCATGGTCAACTCGACGAAAAAGTAAAGCCGTCCGTATTAAAATAACGGCGTTAATATCAAAGGGAGGGTATGCATGCAGGCAGATATTAGATACAAGGAAGTTTGACGCAATTTATGAAATGCCAAGAGAAAACGCGCAGATTTCATATAATACAGGGGAATTTTGTGCAATAAACCCAATTATTTAGAGAGAATCCTAAGAGCATGTTTGTTTATAGAAATTTTTGGTTTTGTTTGGATTTTTTGGTTTGGTTTAGTTAATTTTGAAAAAGGTGGTATGATTAGTTGTTAGTGGGTGTATTAAAATAATATTTAAAATATAATAATAAAAATAGTTTGATATAAAAGTAGGGAAGAGATGGTATGATATGATGGTTAGTTAAAATAATATGAGTGGATGAATAGTTAAAATAATATGAGTGGATTGATTGATTATTTAATTATTTTGATAATAATTGATGATTGTGGGGTTGAGTTAATGTTGAGTTAAAAAAAGTGATTGAGTTAAAATATTAGAAATTTTTTGAAAAATTCTATAAACAAACATGACATTTTTTGAATTTTCGGTACGGTAACCGTTCATTTTAAGTTCAAATTTGATTCTGAAAATTTTATTATTCTTGGTTTCTTAGCATATTCCAAGACCATATATGAACAATATTTTTCAGTAAAAGAACTTTAAAAATTCAGCCATTTTGAAAGAAAATGCCATGAGTAATAAAAGGATGATTTTCATCATTTTATCAATTTTTTTTCTAAGGATTTTTATATGATGAATCGGGACATCTTTTCAATGAGCTATGGAGTCCTTTCCATCAGATTAAGCACGAAATTTTGGCCTCCATTTGGTGAGAATTAGATGAGAAATTCAAAACAAATTTTTCTACTTCTTTAAGTTAGCATTTTTTTCAAAATTTGGTAAGCTAATTTTTATCTACCAAAAGCTTTCAATCAGATTTTTTTCATCAAGTATCTCCCCAAATCATAATTTTTTCAAAAAAA